>JALXJV020000005.1:35698807-35775966 GCA_024633595.2 Lepomis macrochirus | reverse complement strand
ACTCTGGATTTTAAAGCCATGAGATGCAGGTGACGTCCATGCTGGTGTGTGTACCTGGTGTCTGAGGCGGCCAACCATTGATGGGAAGACGGCGCGGGGGGCGTCGTCTCCAGCAAAGCCGGCCCTGCACAGGCCAGAGCCGTTGTCAAAAACAAGGGCAGTGATCTCGTCTTCCATTTCTGAAAGGAAACATGTAGATTAATGAGCAACACGGTGCATATTTCTCTCCCATAACAAACCCCGAACAGCTTCGCTCTCCTGAAACACTCCACCCCTTGTTTTATGTCTTGTTCTTTGTAGTAGGCTACTATTTAGTTTAAGTTGCTAGTTGTTGCTATTCATGTTGTTCCTGTCATTAATGCTATCATCAGCTATTTAACATCATCCTGTCTTTATTCTTTGTTTACCCTGCTCTCTAAGCAGTTTGTTAACAATATGTTAGAACTGAATAGAATTTAGATCAGCAAATAAGTCTGGCATCGGACCAACTATTTTTCAAGTCATTAGATGGCGGGCCAGGATAAAGTCGATTTATCATTTATAATCTATCCTGTACATGTTTCCAGTACATGTTTGTTTGTTTCCTCTGCATGTTTAGCTCAGTCAGTGGTGCACTGGACTACTGCTAGTGTTATTTTTCTCTCTTTTCAACCAATTGATTATGAAGAGATCATTTTTTCGAAGACATTTTATGAAGAGATGAAGAGATCGCCTCTCGGTGATTGGTCCACATCAACCTGGGGAGTTTCTCAGCTCTCCATTAAACACAACATAAAATACTGCTGCATAGATGTTCTTGCACTTTTATTTTGTAGGCACAATCACATAAGAGGAAGTGATTATGTGAGTAACTTTTGCTGTCATGACTGAGGTCTGTTTTAACACCAGCCGCTTTATTGTTTGCCTTTTATTGCAGCTATTCAAGTAATCTGGCCACAGTCCAGATATTATTGCCAAACACTCATTTAGAATTTAGAATTTTAACTGGTCGCTGTATATTTAATTTTTTAAAAATTGTACAGCATACAGCATAGCCTGCAGATGTAGGCCTATATGATTTAAGCATAATAATAATAACGGTTTTATGAAAATTTGTCAGAAATGGAGGTGATGGTGTGTAATGTAACATCCCAGCTCATCACTGATATTTTTAAACACTTCCTTTAAAGTGATGAAACACGTTTTAGAATGAGCACCTTCATATTAATGCTGTCTTGTTGCAGAAACTTGTGAACACTGAAGCTCCCTGATGAGTTTAATGTGAGGATGTATGTTCCTGTTCTGTAGTTTCTGCTGGATGTTCATTTCCCTCTGAGACAAAACTGAAACTATTCTGACTTTGTACACATTTTAATGTGTTTACCTCCCTGCAGCACAAACTGGAATGTGGTTTGTCGGGCATGTCATTTTAATCATTCCACCTCATCAACTTTACTGTTTTTACTGTTTTGACATTAAGTCCCATCGTGTCAGGATATTTCAACTAAGTTCAGGCAGAACAGAAAACAGTCCTGTTTAGTAAACCCTGCAGACTGTCAGCTCTTCATGATGCAACATGTATTTAAAAGGTTTTCATATTTGTTCTGCACCATTTTTAATCACCATGTGAGACCAGTCCAGTTTACAGCAGCATCTGTGAGAAACAAATTATTTAAAAGTTATGACAATAAGTGTGACGTTAGAAACAGGAAGAGTTTGATGCAGAAAGGAGCAGCTCCTCCCTCAGAACATTATATTGCTCAGTCACTGCACCAGCAAACAAAAAAGAAAAAAACATTCAGCAAACTGAACAATTGAACTGAAAATGGATTAGAATTCTTATTATAAATCAGAAGTGTTTCATGTGTTGGACAATCTGTCTAGATCTTTTAGTTGAGGTGGATGGTGGGCCAGAAACTGGACTTTCATGTTATGCAAGTAACGTTACTGTAAGAACCATGATTTCTGTTCCTAAACATAACAAAGAAGATTTGCTGCTGCAAGTTAAAAAGCGACACCACATGGACCACACGTCCATACGTGATGAGTTGGGAGAGAGAATGTGTCACATAACAGATTCATTTCACTCTGGTTTCTAACTTGAAAAGTAAATTAAATTTTATAAATTATAACTTTAAACTGCATGTTGAGCTGTTGGGAAATGTTTGAGTTAACATTCTCACACTTACAGAGATTTTGTCAGTTTTCTCAGATACGCTGACTGAAACCACCCGTTTGTGAGCGAACACCTTATTAGAGGCTTGCAAAAATCATAGCTTTTTTCAGGATGTTCAATCTTTGCATTAAAACCAAAAACTAACCATAAATACTTAAGAGGACATTATGCTGTTTTGTCCATCCAGTTTGACCCTTTCCCTAAATGTCAAAGGGCTGAAGAAAATGTTTTATACATTTCTGAAGCTCAATCATCCTGCCATCACCTGTCTGTCACATACATGAAGTGATAGTGTTGATAAGTCAACACAGTAAACTTCTGTTACGCTTAAGCCTCTGTCTCCTTACTCATGTCTCAGTACTCAATACTCAACTGTAGCATTTTGCTTTGTGAAATATTTCAGATAAATCAACTAACAGACTGTCAGAAACCCCAGCTGGCTCACCTGTGCAGGTGTCAGGTGCAGGTCTTTCTCTACCCCAGATGTGTTTGGTGAATGCGGCTTCAGGAGCCAAACTGCACTGCTTTTATTTGTGTTCGTGGGAGTGCTGCTGCTGCTGTTCTCCATAAAAAGGTAAATTTCTCCAGGCTGGCACTCTCATTGGCAAGATCAAGTTGTATAAGATCACGCCCTAGAAAAGGCTTCTGTCACACGGGCATGTGGGATAAAAACCTGTTTCAGAACAGCCCCTTCAGGTGTGGTTTAAAGCTGTAATTACTAAGTCAGTTAACTGGACCATACTGATAGTCATATAGAAATTTATTCTTTAAAGATTTGACTAATCTACTGTAGTAATATTTAAATAGAAAAAGGTTTTTCCCAAATCCTAAAACTTTCTCTGGACCAAAGTAAAAGATATTGATTTGCAAATATCATCGCAAAAAGAAAAAGAGTGAATTTGTTTAAAATACAAAACTAATAAGTTTAAGTTGTGCACAGTGGAGTTTTTTGCATTTGACTGCTATGATGGAGGAAGTATCCAGAATCTTTACTTAAGTAAAAATACTGCCGCCACACTTTTCAAGTACTCTCTTACAAGTTAAAGTAGGCTACTGCATTTAAAATGTAATGTTTTGTAGCTTATTCGACATTTATTTAGCCATTTAATTCAGTTTTTTTTATATAGCGCAAATTTACAACAGTTATCTCATTGTGCTAAGAGCCGGTCATTACATTGTTTTAATAAGGTAAGGTTACTGGTCTGATTCACACGTCTCACATTTTCTGACAAAAAAAAGGACAATGAAAAACATCATTCAGATCTTCTTTACCAAAAACAGTGGTGATGTGTTTTGCCAAAATAAAATGAAAGAATAAAAGTTAGTTGATTTTGAATATGCGTAGTTGAGGGTTTAGGCTCCCAAAATCCTGGATGATCCAAAGTTAAAAATATCATCACGTCCACCTTTGCAGTTTTCACTTATTCCTGAATTTTCATTGCCAAAAAACGCCCAAAACATCTTTCATCGCATTTTTTTTAGAAAAGCTTTGAGAAATTCCCGAAATTGGGCATTTTAACAATCACAAAAAATTCCCATGAACTCCTGGAGGGACTGAATTATGTGGACATCTTCTGCCCAGACAACTCAATAAGCCTTTTACAACTCTGTTTCAAAATCAAAATTGAAACCAAATGTGATGATGTGTAAAACATCGAAACACCAGGTTTAATTGTGAATAGCACAAAGACAACTTATCAAATGCTGAAACTGAGAAATTTGATTGTTTTGGAAAATGTTGCTACTGGTCAAAGTTTGTCCCAGAAGCAGCTTTCAACTCGAAATAAAATGCCCTGTGCAGACTCCAGGTCGGTATACAGTTTAGACAATAACCACAATTAAAACTGAAAGAAAGAAAATCAACCATTTAACTATGTTGCCTACTTAACTATGGTAGAACATGGCAGAAAAATCAAGGACATATTTGCAAATCAACAAAATCTGAACAACATACCCCAAACTTTTAAGTCCCTAAGATCCGAACTGTGTCTGCAGAGTTATACGTTTACCTGTGAAAACGTTGTGCAGCCAGGATAGTTGATAAATCCCTTTTCACCATTACTGTTTCCCACTCTTAGTACAGTTTAGACTGATTTCAGGAAGAGCCCAGCCACAATAACAATAGCAAAGATTGTGTCCAACCTCTCCCATCCTGGACACGAAATGTTTCAGACACTCCCCGCAATAACAGGATCTTCCCATCTGCAGCCGGGCCTTATCAACAAGGCCCAGGACTCCCACTGACACTGACTCTCATGCCACCCTCTTCCAGTACATAGTAATTGCCAATTTACACCTGATTCAGATTTCTAGTGAACCTACACATATTTTCTAAAAGTATGAATATTAATACTAGGACATATTCATTTCATGTGCACTCATTAAATGTTGGGGCACCACCTAACATCACTGTCCGCCCTTGATAATGCACTCCAGGTTATGCCATTGTTTCCAAAAAGGAAACGTTGCCCAGTTCAAACATTCCAACACAGTTCACATCTGTAATGATAATCTGAGAAATATTTGTTATAATAAACAATACTGTAAAGCTGCAATTATAATTTAATACAACATAGAAAGCTATAAATTTCAGAGACAGAGAAACAGCTGCATATAATCCCATATCGTCTGTTCTAATGGCTTCAGCAGTGTTTTAATCACCATTTTTTATCTCTTTATCTTGGTTTAAAAAACACAAAATAAATAACAAAGTGATCCAGATTAATCCAGCAGTAGTGATGTGCACTTAATTCCTATTCGATCCGATACAAATACCAATACCAATATTTCTTTTACAGATTTCTATTTCTGTAGTTTAGTAAAATAAAGAGCAGGCTGTAGGCTTACCAATTCCAAATAATAGCTGCATAACAACAAGACAACAAAATACTGTCACATTCTTTAATTATAATAAAAATATCCTGCTGAGAACTGCCGCTTTATAACATCATCATATTATTTTGACTTAATCTCAGATGTTTAGCAAAGTCTGCCGTGTTGCCAAAGTGTTTCACTGTCTTTGCACACACATCACACAGAGCAACATTATTACCTTCACAGTTAAAACACAGCCTGATGTGACTGTGTTTACAGTCAGTCATAGTCAGTATACAATCATAGATTCAATAATGAGAGTAAGATACTTCTGATGAAACACACACTCACTCCAAATGACTGAGTTTAAATTTGATCCTTTTATATGAGAATCAGTTCTAGAGCAGGAAACGTTAGTTATATTGATACTTTACCATCTATCTGCACATCGCTAATGAGCATATTTTATTTTACAAATAAACCAGCAGCCAGAAGACTGAAGAGACTTTACTGTTTAGGTCAAAATGAAAATGTAAATGTGGAAATTACACTCCTATAAAGACCACAATTAAGCAAATAATTGTGCAAATCATACCGTTTGCATATGCTGGAAGAAATAAACATTTTCTGTTCTGAATATTGACGTGGAATTTATTGCATTGAGACTGTCAATTAAAAGAAGTTTGTTAGAACTGCTGAGGATCTGTACTGTGATTCATCTTGTATGTGGAGTCTCGTGTCTGTTCACAAGATAAACCAGACACATTTCCATGTTGTTGAAACTGTTGAAAAGTATATTAACGTCCACACTGGGGCAGGAGGAGGAGGACGACTTGGGGCTTTTTAGAAGCACTTGCGGTGGACGATGGAGGGGCCGGACTCATCGTACTCCTGCTTGCTGATCCACATCTGCTGGAAAGTGGAGAGGAGGCCACGATGGAGCCGCCGATCCAGACAGAGTACTTTCTCTCTGGGGAGCGATGATCTGTAGGTGAGGAAAGAAAACAGGTGAGACAGGAAGAGGTGAGGCTCATTAAGAACAACAAAAGCCCTTAATTAATGTTTCTGTAGCTGAAGTGTTGGAACTATTTTATCCTTAAATCTTTAAATCCTCCTCTCATCTATAAATCTCTCCATGCCACTGCCTCACAGTAACTACTGAACCTTCTCCGCCCCTGCATTTAACATTTATCTAGGCAGGTCAAACTTCTGCATTCCAGAGTGAAAGTTTATGGCTGCTCATTGTAAAAAAAACTCACAGAAGACTTAAAATGAAATAATAAACTCTAATGATGTCGAAATGTATCTCTGCAACAATTAATCCTCTATTTCACTGCTCATGCCTAAGCACCAGCGTTAGCTGACAGTTAGATACAATATGGATATAGTGGTAATGAAATGATATAATGGGCTCCCAGCTAGCTAACATCAGATGGCTCATTTTAAGTAAAAGGAATGCTTATTATGAAACTTTGAAGGTAGGACAGTTAAGTGTGTTAGAGAAGCTAGATAGCTGACTACTGACATTAATTTAGGGCGTAGTCACACTAGACGATCCGTACTGTGCAGGTTTAACCAACCAAGGTTGGGTTCATTTGTGGTCTGTGTACTTGGCGGCCAACAGATTTACGTTTTGAAATGAAAAGACAACAATTTCCCAATTTCCATTAGTACATAAAGAAACGAAACCTGCCACCTGTTTTCACCCCCCCACCCCGTTGTCAGCTTGCCCAAAGTAGGCCTACGTCTGTAAAGCAACAGTAAATGACCTCTAACTCTAACTGTCTCATTTTCTGATAATAATTAAGACTGATAATATTAACTAGGGGGGATCTGGGGATTCTCCCTCTGAAAAATTTGGGCTCTAAAGACTTAATTTCCTGCATTCTGGTGATTCTGGCACCAATTTATTGAGGAAATGTCTGCAGTGACAATTCAAAATAAAATCATTCAGGGTAATATAAAGCAGTAAGGCTGTCAGGCACTCTGTTTTGCTGTCAGACATGTTTCTCCTGTAGATCAACTGTTCTCATTTAGTTTAATCCCAGCTGAGTCTACATACATGCTGACAAGCCTGAAGTAGCCTAAAGTATTTTTAAATTTGCATATGGCACCATTTCACCTTAATTAAAAATTAGCTTAATTAATTTGAATGTAGTTGAATGAAAAAAACAATATTGATGAAATGTTCGATACAGGATTTTGAGCATTAAACACTTTAATGGTGGAAAAGTCTTTATTTTTACAAGGGGATGGACAAAATATAGGTGGCTGGTGACAATTCAGAATATAAAAATATAATAGAATGTAATGCAGTAATCAGTAGCTTAGTCTTTTTTTACCTTAAGTTACTTTTTTCTTCTATATTTACATTGCATTGCAGGCTTATTGTGCAAATAAACCTTTCTCATAGCATTTCTATTTGTTAATTAACATTTCTTGGTGCAGCTATTTTTCAGAACATTTTTAACAAATGCATTTAAAAAGTGGTGACTACATGTCCCCAGCATCCCCACTGTAAATGACCCTCCCTCCCTACAGGTGGAGCTAATCCATTACCACTTCACCTCTACTCTCCTCCTGCTCTCTCTCTCTCTGTCCCTCAGCACTCTTTCACTTGGTTTCACTGTCTCAGGCCTCCTCCTCTGCCCGGACTGTCCTTTACTCCTTCAAGGTCCTGTGGGTAGGCTCAGGGGCCTATATAGGGTGAAAATTTAAGACATTTCAAGGGCCCCTGACTGACAGGGGCCCCAAAAGATAGGTTAAAACTAATATAAAATGATATTATTTTATAGATTATTTAAACCATAGGATAGGCCTATTTATATTTCAAATAATAACCAAATTTATGATCTCGTTTTTTTCCCCTTGTTTTTGGCTGTAAAAGTAAAATATCCCCATTGACCAAAACGTAAACTTCCATATTGACCGACCACCCCCATGCTGGAAATGCTCTGGGCCTGCCTCAATGCAACTCTCATTAAACTGTTATGTAAAGCTTTTCATGGGACTGTTAGGTCCCAGACATGTGGTGACAACAGTGCGTTGAGGGGGCCCAATTTGTGTTTTTTGTCATGGGGCCCAGAATTCCTGCTGGCGCCCCTGGGTAGGCTCTGCAGCTGATGTTGAAGCTGCAGCTCCAGTACCAAACCGGTTATTGAATCGGTTATTTTCGCACATTTGGCGATTTTTTTTTGGCCCAACACAAGAAACAGCTCGAGCAGAGGGGAGGAGTGGGAGTTAGTAAGAGACGTGATTGGGCCTGCCCAATGCATCCTGGAGACAAACACAGTGTCTCCCAGCGAGGGGGGCAGAGACAGCAGGACACAGCGCGTCAGGAGTCTGTGTCACTACTGTTATTGACTGTTAACCGTTTGTTAAATACACTGACCGACAACATTTATATTTAAATGTATTGATTACAATTTTGCAATTCAGAAGTCAGGGACAAGCCCTGAACTATGAGCAATGCGCGCTCTCTCTCTCTCGCTGTCTCTCTCTCGTGCTCTCTCTAAATGCAGGCAGGTTGAGTCTCTATCAATATTATCTATCGATTTTATTGCGAGTAGCCTCCGCTCTTTGGAGACCTGAGAGACAGGCTGTGTCATGAAGATTATTGCATATTAACATGGAAAACGTTGTTTTTGCTGTTGTTGATTTACATTCAGGGCTACAAAAAAGACCTGGCGACGCTGTTAGTACACATCTAGTGTGATCGCTAACTGTAAGAATGTACCCCGACACCACTGTGCCGTGAGAGAGAGGGCGCTATTTTTTCAGTCGATATTAACTTCCAGCTATGTACGCTGTATGTATGCTATGTGTGCTAACCTCAACAACCCAGCTGGGATCTAACATTAACATAGCTCTCCTTGTTAATTAGTCTCCTTACATGCTTGCAAATTTAACCTTTTTTAAGGTGGGTCTCCGACACTGGCAGTTGTGTTACACAGACTTCTGCATTGGTGTTCATGAGAGAGGGAGAGAGAGAGAGAGAGAGAGATAGACAGTCAAGGTGCTGCAAGAATATACACGCTGCATTCTGCTGTCATCTGCAATTTTAAATAGGCCTAGTAAAAAAATCCCAATATGTGGCGGTCTGCATCGATACTTTGGCAGGCCGCCACAAACAAATCAGTGATATGGAAAACAGGCGGGGAGAAAGGAAGGAGGACAATCCTGCTCAGGCACAGTACAAAGCAACCGGCCCTAGTCTGAGTAGGCTCTTATACTGTCTCCACCAGCTTATAACGGACTGGACTGGAGCAGCTGCTAATGCAAAGGTTAGGAAGTGGTATGGTCCATTTTAGGGGTGTGTGAAATATTATTTCAAGATTGCGACCAACCTAAAACTGTTGGTTTTGCCTCTTTTGGGGGGTCCAAGCCTTAATTAACCCGCCCTTAACCCCCCCCCCCCCCCCAATCACCACGTAATTTGAACCATGGTTGCACAGCTGATCCCGGCACTGCGGACATATAAGTTAAACTACCTGTTAAGTGTCTGATTCACTGATCTGCAATAAAATAAAGCTGTACCTTGATTTTCATGTTGGGTGGGGCCAGAGCAGAGATCTCCTTCTGCATGCGCTCAGCGAAGCCAAGGCACAAGGTGGTGCCGCCGGACAGCACAGTGTTGGCATACAGGTCCTTATGGATGTCCTCGTCGCAGTTCATGATGCTGTTGTAGGTCATCTCATGGATGGCAGCCGAATCCATTCCTGAAAGATGCAGATGGAAAAAGAGATCATTTCAGGGTTGTTTGACCTTTTGCGTTGCAAAATGCCTTTTTTAACTTAAATTTCCTTTGTTTCTGTAGATTTTTCAGACATTGTTTGAAATCTAAGAACAAATAGCTAGATGTTTATTTTGTAAATATCCAGAACTGGACATGACTGATATCAAATTCCATACGTTTCCTCCTGTGTAGGTACCATGTAATTTAGTGATTTTAATTTCTAGCACACAAAACCACAAACGGCTCTGAAGCAACAATAATATTTTTGTTAACCGTCTAATGGCCAACTGACTGAAAATCTGTACAACATCTATTAAAAGCACTTGCCAGTGTTGGTTGAAATTATTTGCTTTAGTGATACGGCCTGCATTACTGGCCTTGTTACCCACCGAATAATGAAGGCTGGAAGAGAGTTTCGGGGCAGTTGAACCTCTCTTTGCCGATGGTGATGGGCTGTCCGTCAGGAAGCTCATAATTCCTCTCCAGGGAGGAAGAGGCAGATAGCTTCTCCTGCTCAAAGTCCAGAGCCACATAGCAGAGCTTCTCCTTAATATCACGCACGATCTCATGCTCAGCTGGAGTTAGAGAGTTAAAGGACAGTAAAGTTAAATATTGAGAAAGTGGAACAGCCTGCAGCCATTCAGGATTTTATCTCTCACAAAGTTACACTTGTTTTAAAAGGAAGTAGAAGCCCCAGATTATATTTTGAGCCTATGCTATTTGATTTAGGTCAAATTTATACAAGTGGTGGTGAAGTTGTAGCCTCTCTCCATGAGACTTTGTTTCAGACAGTCGGTCAGATCTCTGCCAGCCAGGTCCTGACGGAGACTGTTGTGAGGCAGAGCGTGACCCTCGTAGATTGGCACAGTGTAGCTGACACCCTCACCACAGCCTATCACAAAACCTGCAAGATAAAAAAGCACCCGATATCAAAAAAGGAAAATGCACTTTCTGTGGTTATTCTCATCATGGTCACTGAAATTTGCTAAGCTGCAGCTCCTCTAATGGCCTCTAGATGCTGCAATAAGGAAACACAGCAATTCAGGAAATAAATGTCATTTTTAAGCAATAAGCCAATTTGTAACAAATGCAATTGTTTTAAGGCATTACAGCTCAGAGATGTTTATGGTTGTATTTGACTTCTCACCTGTGGTTCTACCAGAGGCGTACAGTGACAGGACAGCCTGGGAGGCCACATACATGGCAGGACACTTGAATTTCTCGAACATAGTCTGGACCAAAGAGGAAGATTCAACCCAGTTCAATTATTTATATTGCTCCAATTCTCTGTGCTTTTTATATAGAGCAGGACTAGAACATGCTCTTTGAAAAATTATTTACAGAGACCCAACAATTCTCAATAATAATACTAATAATAGACAGTAGGATTAGTAATAGATATTGTTAGCAAAGGGTGTTAAGCAGTAACCTATTAGAAGCAGGAACCAGCCTCCACAACTCCACCACTAGAAATACCTCCAGAAGGCAATAGGAGGAAATAGGAGAAGGACAATAACGCACAAGATAACAAGACAGGGAAGGAGGTAAGTTAGATGCATTAAGAAAAGGAGCTCTGGCTCACTTTCTACTTTTGGAAACTAGGAACCACAAGTAACCCTGCATTCTGGGAGCGCAGTGCTCTGGTGGGTTGGTAAGGTACTATGAGCTCTTTAAGACCAGATGGTGCCTGACCATTAAGAGCTTTGTAGGTGAGAAGCAGAATTTTAAATTCTCCTTTGGATTATATAGGAAACCAATTCAGAGAAGCCAAAACAGGAGAAATATGATCTCCTGGTTCCTGTCAGTAAAACATGACTGTGGAAGCCATGACATCTGAAGACCCAACAAAAACCCTGTAGCTTGTTTTTCTCCCCTTTGTATACAGGAACTGTATTACAAGTTAGAATTCTGACCTACAAGTAAGAATATATTTAGACAAAACTTTCAGCTGTTAATGTCTCAGTCTAGAGAATTGAATGAGTTAAAGCTGCACATGGAGAGTATGCATTGGTGCCTTAATTTTCTTTCTTCAGATCAGAGAGACATGATGGTGAAAATAAACCCATAGATTTTGAGAAGTTGTTACAAACACACACCTGTGTCATCATCTCCCTGTTATCCTTGGGGTTTAGTGGAGCCTCGGTCAGCAGGACTGGATGCTCCTCAGGAGCAACATGGAGCTCACTGTAGGTGTGATGCCAAATCTGCAGCAACAGGGCAGCTGTTAGTTCAACGACTAATTATATAAACTATAAACTACTGTTTGTAGTGGTGTCAAGCTTTTTCTAGATTTTGATATTTTGATGTTTTTGGTGGTTAAAAGGACATTATGAGTACAATGCAGAGGTACTTGTACTTTTACTTGAGTATTTCCATTAAATGCTAGACTTCTCTCCACTACAACTACTGGGAGTTTGATTCATACATCTATAAAAAAAATGATAATACAATTATAGATTATAGATTGGTTGGACATTTTCATTCACTTATAGATGCAGATTCCTCCATTTGCAGATTGCAGATTCCTTCACATATATATACATATATATATATATATATATATATATATGCATTAAATATTAATAAATAATATAAGTATTTCTACTTTATAGTTGTGCTACTTTTGATCATTTGTTACAAAACTTAAACAGATCGAAGTCACAGCTCTCAGGCTGTTTTCTGGTTGAATTGGATGTTTGAACTCCAGGTGAAGTATCTTTACCTTCTCCATGTCGTCCCAGTTGGTGACAATGCCGTACTTGATGGGGTACTTCAGGGTCAGGATACCTCTCTTGATCTGGGCATCTTCTCCCAAGTAATGCATCTGTGCCATCTCCTGCAGAATATATATATATATATATATATATATATATATATATATATATATATATATATATATATATATATATATATATATATATATACACACTCACCTATAGGATTATTAGGAACACCATACTAATACTGTGTTTGACCCCTTTCACCTTCAGAACTGCCTTTAATTCTACGTGGCATTGATTCAAGAAGGTGCTGAAAGCATTCTTTAGAAATGTTGGCCCATATTGATGGATAGCATCTTGCAGTTGATGGAGATTTGTGGGATGCACATCCAGGGCACAAAGCTCGCTTTCCACCACATCCCAAAGATGCTCTATTGGGTTGAGATCTGGTGACTGTGGGGGCCATTTTAGTACAGTGAACTCATTGTCATGATAGAGAAACCAATTTGAAATGATTCGAGCTTTGTGACATGGTGCATTATCCTGCTGGAAGTAGCCATCAGAGGATGGCAGCCTAGTGTTATTCGAACCAGAGGAAAGTTGTGTGCAGCTGCAGCAGCTAGACATAGGTGATGAGTTGTTGGAAATTCAGAATGAGAAAACTCCCTATGTAGCTGTGTAAATTACAGGCGCTTACAGACAGTGTGACAAAGCATCTGTATTTGATGCAAAAGTAACCCTTTAGTATCATTATGAAACGCAGCAGTTGGCTACAACTTTTTTTGTGGTTACAAGTTCGACTCTGGATTTTAAAGTCCCCTCCAGCCAGTTTTAACGGCTGTTTTGGCTGACCGCTCTTTCTCAAACAGAGAATGGGGCGTGGTTAATAGTCGGATCGTAACATTACCATGACAACCAAAAACTGACCGGCTGGAGTGTTCACTAACGATATGCTGCGTTAACATCACTACACTGTACAGTTTAGTCCACTTTACCGTCTGGCAGGAGCAGCTGTTAATAAGTCATGATATAAACCTAATGCGCCGTATCAGCTGTTATCAATCACACAGTCGATGGTCCTGTCACGCTGCAACACGATAACTCCCGCTACATTTTATGGTGCACATACTTCACCGCTGAGGTGGGGGTGTCTCCGCCGATGCATTGGTAAAACGGCCGCCGGTAAAATGCATGTTACAGACTGTATACAAGACGGTGGCAGGTGAAAGTGCAACGCGCTTTTGTGAAGGACATGATAAATTGGTTAGTTCACAACGATGTTTAACGGTTTGATGCTCTGAATGAGCCCTGACAGTTTTACGGAGGCATGAGAGTGCGTCTGCGCAAGCTTGGAGAATGACGTATGACTTATGGAATTTACTATAGTCGTACGTCACCACCCCGCTTTTAACAACTAAGCAACTTTTGCAACTTTGAGCACAAAATTAAGCCATTTGTCAAAAAATATTTGGCTTAACTATGTGGGCAATCAACATTGTAAGGAAGTGACTCAGAAAAATATGAAATATCATAGAAATGTCAAAATACACTGGAGGGGCCTTTAAAGTCATGAGACTCAGGTGAAATCCATGCTGGTGTCTGTACCTGGTGTCTGTACCTGGTGTCTGGGGTAGCCAACTATGGACGAGAAGACGGCGCGGGGGGCGTCGTCTCCAGCAAAGCCGGCCCTGCACAGGCCGGAGCCGCTGTCAACAACAAGGGCAGGGATCTCGTCTTCCATTTCTGAAAGGAAACATGTAGATTAATTAGCAACATGATGCGTATTTCTCTCCCATAACAAACCCTAAACAGCTACGCTCTTCTGAAACACTCCACCCCTTGTTTTATCTCTTGTTCGTTGTAGTATGCTACTATTTTGTTTAAGTTTCTGGTTATTGCATTTCATGTTGTTGCTGTCATTAATGCTATTATCAGCTATTTAACATTGTCCTGTCTTTATTCTTTGTTTACCCAGCTCTCTAAGCAGTTTGTTAACAATATGTTGAACTGAATAGAATTTAGATCAGCAAATAAGTCTGGCATCGGGCCAACTATTTTTCAAGTCATTAGATGGAGGGCCAGGATAAAGTGAATTTATCATTTATAATCTGTCCTGTACATGTTTAGCTTAGTCAGTCGTGCACTGGACTTCTGTTGGAGTTTGTGTTCAGTCCCCACTTGCTGCTAGTATTATTTTTCTCCCTTTTCAACAACTTGATTATGAAGAGATCATTTTACATGTCCACAATTAAGCATGTGCAGGAGTGTGTGCCTACCGACGATTGGTCCACATCAACCTATGGATGTTTATTTTGATTTCCCCAGTATCTCTATGCAGAAGAAATTCCTGCGTTTCTCATCCAGGGTAATCCGATCTCATGTTTCTGACGGTGTTTTTAGAGGTGTGTCAAGCAAGCAAGACTATTTTGAATTTCTGCCAGAGCTTGTAAATTATCAATCAAGTATTTCTGATTCTGATTCTGAGAACTTTTCAAAGTAAAAGCTCTCAATTAAACACAACATGAAATACTCCTGCAAAGATGTTCTTGCACTTTTATTTTGTAGGCACAATCACATAAGAGGAAGTGATTAAGTGAGTAACTTTTGCTGTCATGACTGAGATCTATTTTAGCACCAGCCTAATGTTTGTTTATTTGGCCACTGTTCAAGTAATCTGGCCATGTGTCACATTCTGCCTGTCAGCCATGTTTAAGTTTTGTGCTCTGTGAGTTTTTGGTCGGTTGATTATCTGTTACTTTATTCTGTTGTGTTTTGGGGTTATGTCTAGTCTGTTGTCAAATTTGACTGTTAATATTTTTTGGCCGTGCCTTCTCTGGATTTTGGTTTCTCTGTATCTGGGTTTTGGTTTCTCAAAATTTATTTATTAAGATAAACCCCTTGAAATGCACCATCTCATTTTTGAGGGGGTCCTAAAATACATTACAACCATCACAAACAATCAAAAAAATTTAAATGAATACACTTGAATATAAGTTCAAGCCAGTGAATATATCTTCTTATGTTTAGAGATGGCCATTTAAGAGCATCATACATTGTGCAGTGATGCGTGAGAAAGGGACATCCTTAGATGTATATAAGACAGTGTCATAGGCATAAAGTTGAGCACAACAGTTATCGAAAATAGATGGTAAGTTATTAACATAAATGGAAAAAAGAAGTGGTCCCAATGTTGAACCCTGGGGCACACCTCTTCTTTGAGTAAACAAATGAGATTTATTCCCATGTAGGATAACACATTGTTTTCTATTGTGGAGATATGAACTAAACCAGAGGACTGCATTTTCAGAAAGATCAATAGCATGAAGTTTATCTAAAAGTAAATAGAGATCAACAAAGTCAAAAGCTTTAGTCAAGTCAATATATATTGCACCTGTAAGTTCACCATTATCTGCAGTTTCATGTTCTAGTGTTACTGCTGGTCTGTGTACTTCTGTATATGTTGTTATTTTTGCACCATGTCTGCTCTGTGTTCTGTTCAGGCTTCTCTCCCTGTTATGTCTGTAGTCTGTCAGTATGATTAGGTTTTATTTTGTTGTATGTGTCTTCTCTTGTGTCAGTTGCCTGTAACTTATGTTCAGTTTTGTTCATGTTTGAATCTGTGCTGGCCTAAGTTCTTTTCTTATTCTGTTTCTATCTGGTGTTTGTTTCACGCTCAGCAAGTGTTCCACCAGTTATCTCTCTGCCTGCTCTCTCTCTGCCTGCCGTTAGCCTTGATCCCTGTCACCTGTGTTGCTCCCGCCCTGCTCGTTAGTCCCTGTGTATATATGCCTGGTGTTTCTGTTCATTCTCTCTCCGGATATTGTAGCGTGTATACGCTCTGTTATGTGTTGTAGGTAGAGTGTTCTGTGTTTTGCTGTGCTGTTGATTTTGGATGTTGCCAGTCAGTGCACTTTGTAAGCCTTGTTTTTATGGATTAAAGTCCCTGAACTGAATTTTATACAACAGCATAGCCTATGGAAGTAGGACTATATGAATTACGCATAATAAAAATAAGGACATTTGATGTTTTAACGGTTTTATAAAAATGTGTCAGAATAGAGGTGATGGTGTGTAATGTAACATCCCAGCTCATCATTGATATTTTTCAACTCTTCCTTTAAAGTGATGAAACATGTTTTAGTCTGAGCACCTTCATATTAATGCTGTCTTGTTGCAGAAACTTTTGAACACTGAAGCTCCCTGATGAGTTTAATGTGAGGATGTATGTTCCTGTTCTGTAGTCTCTATGTTCATTTCCCTCTGAGACAAAACTGAAACTATTCTGACTTTGTACACATTTTAATGTGTTTACCTCCCTGCAGCACAAACTGGAATGTGGTTTGTCGGGCATGTCATTTTAATCATTCCACCTCATCAACTTTACTGTTTTTACTGTTTTGATATTACAGTTTTTCACAACTGCTAAAACACTAAACCCCATTCTCTGAAACCAGTGCTCAGTGGCCTAAATCCATTTGTCCAATCAGTCACTCTGTAGGCAAAACCTTAAACAAGTTCAGGTGGTTAAGACACTGTTTGCAAATCTCCTCCACTCTTTTGCAAAACTCTAAACACATTCTCACTCACTAAAACGCATTTTGCACTGTGATGCAAAATGGTAAAAACATGCAGCAAAAGTTAAACACAACTACAACACAACTGTCATCTTTTACACACAGCAACTCATAATTCTGCACACTTGTTTCTAATGATGTGATCAACCAGTCCGTGGTCAAGTCCCCGGCCAGCGTAGTGGCAATGTCACACTTTGACTTTGATTTTGCAGTTGCACAACATTTTGAGTGTAATGTGCTTTTCCTTTATAGTTTTTTTTGTTCTTTGGGCTTACTTGAATATACAGATATTCAATACTGTATTACCTGCAGTACTTACAGTATACTATATTCACTGTACTTAGTTGTGATTACTATACTTTTACCATTTTTTTACAATTGCTAACAAGCAATTTTTTCAATAATGAGTTCACTTTTTCAAAACTCTTCAGACTGTTAGCACAACAGAAGTCTATGTGGACCAAACTGAGACTGACTCAATGACTAACCCCACAGGGGATTTCTTTTCAGAGTCATGGAGCTGTAAGCCCATCACAAATCCCATGTTTTTTTATCTATGTGGACTTGGCTAAAACAGAATGAAATTTGATTGCTAAAAGAGCTAGTAAGTGGGTGTCCCAAGCCAAAGGGGTGCCAATGTTACTATGTGTGCAGCAATATCCTCTGATGGAGTGCTGCAAGCATTTACAGTGCTGATATATATATATATATATATATATGCATCTATCTGTTGTTATTGTTTTTCAGGTAATTGTGTTACGAGTGACAAAGTGTTGCTGCTGGAGAGCAGGTGTTTTTATAAAATAATTTGATATTGACACAACTATGCAGTGTTTTGGTAGTTTTGGTGCATTTTGGGTGTGAAATTACTGTAACTGTTGTGCAAGCTGCATGTTGGTACAAACAACAGTGTGAAGAGATTTGAAAAAGTAAACTCAGTACTGAGAAATAATGAAAAAAAAATGTTAGCGATTGTAAAAAAACTAAATTGGAAGATGTGTTTTCTCTACGTAAAAAAATGAAACATTTTCTGTAACTACATGCCCTGTACGATGTGTTCTCAATTTTTTAATGTAGTGTCTAAAGAATGCTTGTAATGTTTTACCTATTGACTGGCTGTGTTAATGTTTTGAATGCATTGTTTGATTTTGAACACAGGTCACATGGTTTTGAGGCAAGTGTTTGATTTTGCCAGAAGAGTCAGGGGTTTTGTGAATGTAGTTTAAAGACTGGGGTTTGTGTTTAAAGTTTTGAGAATATGGGTGGAGCTTTCAAAAAATGTGTCTTAGCAATTGTAAAAAACTGTAAGTCCCATCGTGTCAGGATATTTCAACTAAGTTCAGGCAGAACAGAAAACAGTCCTGTTTAGTAAACCCTGCAGACTGTCACTCTTCATGATGCAACATGTATTTAAAAGGTTTTCATATTTGTTCTGCACCCTTTTTAATCACCATATGAGACCAGTCCAGTTTACAGCAGCATCCTGTCTGTGAGAAACAAATTATTTAAAAGTTATGAAAATTAGGCATATAACGTTACTTAATTTACGTCATATAAGCACATAAGTAATGTTACTGTAAGAACCATGATTTCTTTTTCCTAGACATAACCAAGAAGATTTGCTGCTGCAAGTTAAAAAGCAACACCACATGAACCATTTATCTTATTTCAGGATATTTCAGAAACTGAAATATCCTGAAAACTAACCATAAATACTTAAGAGGACTTTAAGAGGACATTATGCTGTTTTGTGCATCCAGTTGGACCCTTCCCCTAAATTTCAAAGGGCTGAAGAAAATGTTTTCTAAAGCAAAAAAAGTCATGTCACTTGTTGATGTGTTTTGTGATGTTTGATGTCTTTTGTAATGTTTTTTACGAAGCAACACTGCACTGTGCCCAAGCAGAATTTCCCCCAGGGGACATTAATGTTAACTTAACCTAACCTGACCTAACACCTTTTTAGAGGAAGATTAGTTTGTAGCTTATTTCAGGGTGTTTTACCTTTGCATTAAAATGAAAAACTAACTATAAATACTTTATGCTAAGTGGATTTACAGATTATGCTGTTTTGTGCAACCTTTCCCTAATTGTCAAAGGGCTGAAGAAAATGTTTTATGCATATTTCTAAAGCAAAAAAAGCTCGATCATCCTGTTGTCACCTATCTGTCAGATAAAGTGTTGATAACTCAACAGAGTAAACCTCTATCCTTTATCAATACTCAACTCTAGCAATTTTCTTTGGGAAATATACAACATCTAATAAACTGTAAGAAACCACAGCTGGCTCACCTGTCCAGGTGTCAGGTGCAGGTGCTTCTCTACCCCAGCTGTGCTTGGTGAATGCAGGAGCCAAACTGCACTGGTCAGGGCCCGAGCACGAACCGTGCGAGGACCCTATTGAAACTGTAAGTTGTTGTTTTTTTTCTGCAAAGTGAATTTTGGGGGCCTAAACATGCTTGAAATCTCACCAAACTTTGCACATAGTTCAGACGCCTCGAAAAATTTCGTATTTTAGAGGTTTCGCGCATGGTCGTGGCAAATTGGCTCACTAGCGCCCCCTACAGGGCAGCCCCAGACAAAGTTTCACCTACGTGTACGAGATTTCTGTAGTATGTGTATCATGTCTAGATGCACGAAAAAGCCTCTTGGAGCCATTGTCTAAACACAAAAGGAAGTTGGCCATTTTGGATTTAATGGTCATTTTTGGCGATTTACACGCTCCGTACTTTAACGAACTCCTCCTAGGGATTTAGTCCAACCGACTTCAAATTTCTGCTGTGCCTTCTAAGGGCATTGACGATGAAAAGTTGTGCTATTTGCGAGTTTTCGTCAATGGGCGTGTCCGTGGCGTCAAATATCAACTCTTCGCGATGACACAGGCAGTGGTTGTAACTTCAGTGTACAAAACTTTACATGCTTGATAACTGTCCCGCGACCGAACACATCTACATGCCAATATCAATTTATATCTGTAGCGCCAAGTGCTATGTAGCGCCACACACAAAACACAGGAAGTGATGTAAAACATCTTCATGCAGCGTCCGAAGCGCGAAGCAAATTCACAGCCGTCCCGGCAGAACTCCAGAATATGCAACGCGGCCGCCTCACACCGCGACACGCTACACTTTCGAGGGCCTGCTCAACGCTGCTTGCAGCTTTAATTTTATTTTTGTTCGTGGGAGTGCTACTGTTATAAAAAGGTAAAGTGGCTGGCACTCTCATTGGAGAAATCAAGCTGTATATGATTAGCTTAGAAGGTATCTGTCACACGGGCTTGGGGAATAAAAACCTGTTTCAAAAGGTCTAAAGCTGTAATTACTATGTCTGTTAATTGGACCAGGGCCATGGAGGTGCCTTTCACAAAATCCATATAGAAACCTATCTTTTAAATATTTGATTAATCTGCTGTAGTAGTATTTTGAAAAATGGAAAAAACTTTCTCTGGACCAAATTAAAAAACACCGATTAAAAAATATCATCGCTGGTAAAAAAAAAAAGATAATTTGTGTAAAATACAAAACTAATGCACAGTGGAGTTTTTGCATTTGACTACTTAATAGGCAGTGGTGGAGGAAGTATCCAGAATCTTTACTTAATTAAAAGTACTGCCACCACACTTTGCAAAGTACTCTCCTTCAAGTTAAAGTAGGCTACTGCGTTTTAAAATGTAATGTTTTGATGCTTATTCTACATTTATTGAGACATTTAATTTGTTTTTGTTTTTTTGTTTTCTTTATATAGCGCAAATTTACCCCAGTTATCTCATTGTGCTATGAGCCAGTCATTACATTTTTTATTAATAAGGTAAGGTTACTGGTCATCCAGATCTTCTTTACCAAAAACAGTTTATGGTGGGAAACTGTTTTGAACATGGTAAGCACTGTGAAACAGTTAAAGTTTGGTTATCCGCTGTTTTGAAACCAAAATGGGTCACCTACGTGATATGTGCAGATCCGTTGAGAAAATATTTTGGGGGAAGTTTGGTCTGTTATATCTACCGAGTCCAATCTTGCATGAGCTTTGCAAATTTACAGCTGCATATGCCTAACCAGTCGTCACTCCAAATAGCTAAACCTGACAGCCAATCAGAGGCAGAGCAGGCAGGTCTTTTTTCAAGTCCACAACACAGCACGTTAGTATTTTTAGATTTTCAGTTGTCACTTGCCACTTGAATTTTGCCATATACATAAATAAAACATTTCCACCGTAAATATTTGCAGGAAAGAAAATTGGTGCAGAAAATTTCACCAGAATGCAGGAAATAAGTGTTTAATGCTCAAAACTCAGAAAAGCCCCCCCAACTCATACATTTCAGCATGATTTACTGTTAAAATATCGTTAGATATTTTTCTCGTGACAGCAATATTGTGTATCATCTCCTCTCATGATTTCAGTGTATCGTCACAACCTTAATCTGAGCTCATGTCCCCACCGCTTTTTAACACGTGCTGATGCCCTTGCGTGTCGGTATCTTTCTCTTGATGCATTACACAATTGCAAGTTATCTATACAAACATGTAAGCTTAAACTCTCTGACATCATCTCTGTGTGTTTATCTGCTTGCGAATCCTTCTCACCTTTTTAACCCCTGAGCAGTTTGCATGCCTGGATTAAAGAGCAGCTGAAGACTCTTTGATTCAAAGTGGCCTTTTTTCTCATCTTCTGCTGTCTAAGTGTTGTAATCCAGTGCGATTTTAAGGTATGTTGTTGCTTATGTTTTATTTCCTTACCGTTTTATGGTCTCAGGTCTAACATTCTATTCTTGTAAAGCACTTTCTGACATTGCACAGTGAAAGGTGCTAAACTAAATAAACTTGACTTACTTACTGTTGATGCCGACTGCAGCAGATGATGAGTATCACGCAGACACAGAATGAGTCGGGTCAGGAGTCAAGTGAGGATTTGCTGCCTTTTCCTATCAGAAAAATAATTAAAAATAAAAAAATTACTTTGCTATAAACTCAAAACCATTTCCATCAATAATGTTAATAATCATCATTTTAACAGTTGTGTTTTCAGATTTTTCCACTGACTGAAACACTAGTTTTTAGCTGGCTAAAGGAATAAAGCTGATTTTTACTTCTCCCGTGTAGAGACCCTCCAAGCTGTTGGCTGTTTGTGGATCACCAGCTGAGTCTTCATCTGAAGTTTTGAACTCTGCTTAAAGATTGTTTAAAAATATGCAAGCATCTAATACTACTTGCAAAACTGGCAGAGCGAGACAGTGACAACTATCCGCATGTGGAGCAACAAGGTGCAGAGGAAGAGACATTACTCTGTATAATAACAATATAGCAAATGTTCAGTGAACCAGCACTTCATTTTCTTTGTTTTGAATGTTTTGAATCTACCTTCTACCTCAGATGTGTGAAGTGATCCACTGTTTGGCATCAAGTGTTTGTTCTGACCTTCTCATGACCAAGAGAAGTTTAAAACCACAGTTAACCACCTGGTTTCTTCATCTTTCACTTAAGGGCAGCTGTGGCTCAGGAGGTAGAGCGGGTTGGCCGTTAATTGGAAGGGCTGCAGTTCAATCCCTGGCTCCCCCAAGCTGCGTGTCAAAGTGTCCTTGGGCAAGACACTGAACACCAAACTGCCCCTGGCAGCTGTTCCGCCTGGGGCAGTTTGTATGAATGTGTGTTTCTGTTTGAGCACTTAGCCTCAGTGAGTGAAGTAGTGTAAAAGAGCTTTGAGTGGTTGAAAAGAATAAAAAGGCACTCTACAAGTACGGAGCATTTACATTCACAAAAAATAAACCTTAAAACTTAAACTTTAAAGAAACAATGATTTGACATTAATCTTGATAATTATCAAATGATTTGATTTTTTTAAGATAACATTTTTGGCCATATCACTCAGCCCGTGGCTCAACTGCAACACTTTCTCTCACTATAACACATGCACTTGTCTGTAGCTAGCTTGCAGCCATTTTCAGGAAATGGAAACCTAATTGAAATGTCCTTTTAGGGAATGATGAACATGTGGCACTAAGCACATAAAATAAAACTGACTGTTGACTCAAATATATAAATATAGCTATTAAAGGAACCCTAGTTAACATATGTCTCACTGTTTCAGCCGCTGGTAGCAGCCGTGGTGTTTTGGTTACTGGCAATGTGTTTTCCAGTATGCTAAGCAGGCTGTGCAATCACCGGCTGAGGATTGGCTGGTGTCAGTGAGGATCTGCCTGTTCCCGCCTTCATCCATCCTGATTGGAGCAGTCCCACAACCGTCCACCAATCCGTGAGCTGTGGTTGAGGCCTGCCGCTATAAAAGCCATCATACTTGCCGTGAAAGAGAGGGCTCTCTGTCATTACCTGTTTTGTTTCTATACCGGCCGCTGTTTTGTATTGAGCTTGAGCGTATGTATATTGTTGCTGGTTGCTGCAGCCTCAATTTTGTGCCTGTTTGTGACTGCTACTACTGAGAGTCAGTAGTTGTAGTAGTGTTAGCTACGGATATTGTCATAGCCATTTAGTTCACCACTCAGATAGTTATTTTTGTTAAAGGACACCTGAGTGAGTTTTGTGTTAACCGTGTGTCTGCAGAGTTGGGCTAGATTTTAAGTTAAGTACTGATACCCACTCCACCGGTAGGATTTTTCACTTGTTTAGTACACTAGGTTTAGGGGTGCTGCGCTCCCTGTGTTTTGTTTTGTGATATCCTAAATAGAGGTTTTTGTTTTCACTTTGGTTTTGAGTTAGTTATCCCTGTTTTTGAAGGGATCTCTTTTTGTTATCTTGAGTTTATGTTTTCGCAGCACCCACTTGCCCAACCTTAGTTTGTTTGAAACCTTGTCAAACTCTCTTGTTTAAATAAATACCTTTTTCCACAATACCAATTACATCTGGTTTATGCGTACGTCCCCTTTCCCCTAGTGAGCTGGGACGTAACACTCACGTTAACTAGGCATACAGCTCATAGCCAACGTGTCTTAAATAAGTCCTCCATTTTAGTTTTACTGAACCCACATTGACCCCCATCCTGTTGGGCAGACCAACAGCAATGCAATATTGTAAAATATGTACACATGCACTTTATCAGCTACCTGCCTGGTTCGATGTTTGGAGCAATTTTTATCTCTGAAACAATGAGGCAAAATACTTTTTTAAAGTGTGTTGTCTTTAATCAAATGTGTGTCTGTGCAACTAATGGAGCTGAAAGCAATCTAACATTAGTATAGTGTTTTCAGTGATAGGTTTAAATTGTGTTTGTGTAATAAAGAGAGACATCCTGCATACAGACTTAATGATCCACCACTTTGATGAGAATCTTCCTCAGTCTGTCAAAGTTTCATTGGAATGTGTTTGAGCTCTTCAGATTTTCTGATGAAAGATAGTCACAGTAATCATTTTAGGTATGAAGAAGAACATGTAGGTATTTAACTAGACATGCCTTCCAGGCCTCACCCACTGAAGATATTTCACAGATTAAATATGAAGAAAACAGACCTAAGAGATGAACTCCACATCAAAGAAATATCAATGTTAAAATACTTTGAGGTCTAAATTAATTTCAAACTAATTAAAATGTGTTAACGTATGGAAATGTGTTGATGGATGGATGGAAAAATATTCAATATATCATGGACCCATTTAGTTATGTCAACTTACCTTTTCTTTTTAACTCAAATAGCTCAAAAACAATCTTCAAGTTGAGTAAACTTCCATTTTCAAGTTAAACTAACTTGAAATGTTATCTGAACCTAAAAATGTGAGTTGAAAGGGTGTAGAATTTTATGTTTGTTTGACAAGAGAAAGCAAGTTTCCTTGAATGAACAGTGAAATAGATGCATAGTTGTTTTAGCTCACAGTATTAAGTTCAAACAATAAATTATCATTAATTAACAAATTGTATAACGTCACATCATGAGTTGAAACTCACATTGAGTTTACTCACATTTTTAATGCAGCAATTGAACTTATAAGTTGAACCACCTTGTTCATTTTTTAGAATGTACATATTCAAAATATTAAATACAGTTTACCCTTTGAGAGTCATTCACATGTGAACACACATTTCGTTTCTCCTTTCTAAAATATTTAGAAACATCTTGGTGTGAAGACAGCAAGACTTTCAGCGGCTGAGTAAACTCAAATACAACTTCATACATTTTCACGCATGCGTAAATAGTCGTGGACTCTTGTTCACTCATCACACAGCAGCTGCGTGGGCTCCGTCAGCACAGGAAACCGAATTGATTTGTTCACGACTCTCAACTGTGGGTCTCTCTAAGTTTGAGTCGTTCATTTGTCACGTGACAGATAAGCAGGCAGCACAGGAAACAGAATCTATTAGCAGAGGCGGAAAGTAACGAATTACAATTACTCAACTTACTATAAGTGAGTAGCTTTTTGGTCTATTTGTACTTTTGTTGTTTTTTAAATCTGTAATTTTACTTGCACTTACGTATGTTTTCTTTAAATTATAGCTACATTTTCACATCTGTTACTGAGTAAAAAAAGTACAAGGAAAAACTGGCAACCACTTTGGCTTCAAGTGCAAGAGAACAGCTGACTGCTCTCATTCGTCAAAAATGCGTCTACACAACAAGACAGCTGTCATTTTTAACAGTTTTCTGGCAGCAGACCAGTTTGAAATATTGCAGTGAGTAATGCAACAGTCAGCAGCAGACACAGAGAGCTGTTAGATAAAGAGCTGCAGGCGACAAGCTGCACACCTCCACCTTCTCAGCCAGGTAATCTACTCCTGTCACATTCGCTCTTCACAGACTCATGTTGTGTACTTTCATTGGTGGTTAAATATAAGTTTTCATAGTTTGGTAAGATGCTTTGCTCAAAGTAGACAAAAAAGACATCAGTGCATATTGGCTGGCATTAGCAATTTGCTGGTAACTAGTTATTTATTATACTATCACTAATGATATCCCATTAAAATCATCACCTGTTTGCATGTTAATAGGGATATAACTTCATATACAGTCCAGTGTTTCTCGTTTTCCCAGTCCAGTGCGGCCTGCCAGGGTCTAATCTGATCCGCCACCGTTTGTTAATGAAGCAAAACATTCTCAAACTTCTCAATTAAACATAAAATGTCATTGTTTTTTGTCATTGATTTAGCAAAGTATCTGTCAAACAAAGTAAAATTGAAAGCGCCATCTGGCTTTGCTCCCTTATTAAATCACAAAAGATTGCAATTTAATTAAATAAGTATAATACGTGTAAATAAGAAAAATCAATGTAAATAAGATAATAAATCAGTAAAAATAAGTTATTTTAGGAGGTTAAAAAAGTAACTAAGTAACTTTTACTTAAGAATCAGATCTCTGACTGTGGAGGAAGATACCATGCGTTTAATAACTATGATGAACAAAACCGCACCCAAGTCAGTGAGCTGATAACCAAGATTGACACCATGGTGAAGGAAAATGGAGGCAGCTGCTACACCAATGAGATGCTGCAAGAGGCCGAGGCAGCTATAAAGAAAGAAATGGAGAGAATCCTGAAGGAGAAGGAAGAAGAGATGAAGAGAGAGAGGGAGGAGCTTCAAAGAAAACATGAGGAGAAAATGGAAGAGAATGGAAGAACAGAGAGCAGAAACTGAAAAGGAGAGAAAACTTAAGGAAAGAACAAGAAAGAAGAGAAGAAGAAGAGGGGTCGGAAAATACAGGAATAATTATGCTTATTAACAGTAAACTAACATGATGCTAATATTAGAAGTTTTGCACACTAAACTAAGACAGTGAACATGGACACAGATAGAGAGCTCTGTCATGGCACCAAAAAGTGAATATATAAATCTGTCTCTTTTGGTACAGATATCGTTGAGAGCACAGTTAAGTTGATGTCATGTCTACAGGCCACATAATGATCATCCCTCATAGGTGGTAATAAAGAGTTATAACAAATGTGTGATAAAAGACAGGACATGTTACAGGTCAATATTATATTTATCTGATCAAATGAAGTAGTAACAATAAACTTTTCTTCTTTTAGCTAGACCAGTGCAGATATATAAATGATGAGACAATATCAGAAATGTTGAAAACTTGAATTATTTATTAGGAACCCTGCGAGGACCCTATTGAAACTGTTTGGATAATTTCTTTCTTTTTTTTTTTTTTTTTCTCTCCAAGTAAGCTCAGTTTTGGCGGCCTAAACATGCTCGAAAAGTCACCAAATTTTGGAGGGGAGTAGCTTCATAGCCTGAGAGATGAAACACCGGGTAGAAGAAATCTGTTTCCATGAAGCTTTGCACAAATAACAAAGTGATCCAGATGAGCGGTAGTGATGTGCTTAATTCCTATACGATCCAATACCAAGTAATACCCAGGCTGGTATTGCTGATACCGATACCAATAGTTTTTACATATTTTATTTCTAGTTTAGTGTGACCTCCCCCATCCTGTTTCTGCATTTATGTGGAAAATAAAGTGTAGGCTGTAGGCTTACCAATTCCAATTGTCCATCCGTCCATCCATCCATCCATCCATCCATCCATCCATCCATCCATCCATCCATCCATCCATCCATCCATCGTCAACCGCTTATCCTGCGTACAGGGTTGTGGAGGGGCTGGACCCTATCCCAGCGACACTGGGCGAAAGGCGGGATACACCCTGGACAGGTTGCCAATCCATCTCAGGGCCAATTACCAATTCTAAATAATAGCTGCATAATGACAAGACATCTAACTACTGTCACATTCTTTAATTATAATTGAAATATCCTGCTGAGAACTGCCGCTTTATAACATCATCATATTATTTTGACTTAATCTCAGATGTTTAGCAAAGTCTGCCGTGTTGCCAAAGTGTTTCACTGTCTTTGCACACACATCACACAGAGCAACATTATTACCTTCACAGTTAAAACACAGCCTGATGTGACTGTGTTTACAGTCAGCCATAGTCAGTATACAATCATAGATTCAATAATGAGAGTAAGATACTTCTGATGAAACACACACTCACTCCAAATGACTGAGTTTAAATTTGATCCTTTTATATGAGAATCAGTTCTAGAGCAGGAAACGTTAGTTTCAAAAATATTGATATTTTAGTATCGATCTGCACATCGCTAATGAGCATATCATTTTATTTTTAAATAAACTAGCAGCCAGCAGACTGAAAAGACTTTAGTGTTTAGGTCAAAATGAAAGCGTAGATGTGGAAATTACACTCCTATAAAGACCACAATTATTTGCTTTCATGCAAATCATACCGTTTGCATATGCTGGTAAGAAGTAAACATTTTCTGTTCTGAATATTGATGTGGAATTTATTGCACTGAGATAGTTTAAAAAAAAGAAGATTGTAAAAGAGGTATGGGTACAAAAATGATGTTCAGTGATAAAAGTGTTAGTTTTCCTATCAGTAGTTTATCACCAGAAGCAGTGAAAGCTGTGGGCAGAGGAGCGTGTTGAAAGATGTTGTGGGTTCGGTGAGCTGCTGAGGATCTGTACTGTGATTCATCTTGTATGTGGCGTCTCATGTCTGTTCACAAGATAAACCAGAAACATTTCTAGGTTGTTGAAACTGTTGTTTATTTAAGTATATTAACGTCCCCACTGGGGCTGGAGGAACACGACGACGACATGGGGCTTTCTAGAGACACTTGCGGTGGACGATGGAGGGGCCGGACTCATCGTACTCCTTCTTGCTGATCCACATCTGCTGGAAAGAGGGGAGGGAGGCCAGCATGGTGCCGCCGAGCCAGGCAGAGTACTTCCTGTCTGGGGGAGCGATGATCTGGAGGTGAGGAAAGAAAACAAGTGAGACAGGAAGAGGTGATGCTCAACATGAACAAGAACAGCCCTAAATTAATGTTGTTGAAATGTTGGGACTATTTTATGGAGATTAGGGCTGAAATGATTCATTGAGAAAATCAAATAATTTGAAAACTAAACAGAATATTTTTTGCATTGATGATTTGTTTAAGCTACATAAACCTATTACAGTCACACAACGCACTAAATCCTCCTCCTCACTGCCCCCCAGTAACTAAAGGACCTTCTCCGCCCCTACACCCCCTCATGGAACCTACGTTCCACCAACAAGGGCCTGCGTTTTTATTATGATTTAGATTTTATATCAGGAAACCGACAAGCTTTTAGTTATTAAAAAAACATATAGAGGAAATTTAAGTTAAACTAGCTGTTAAGTGTCTGATTCAATTAGTACTGACTGAGTAGTTCTACTCACTGATCTGCATGAAAAAAAGCTGTACCTTGATTTTCATGTTGGGTGGGGCCAGAGCAGAGATCTCCTTCTGCATGCGCTCAGCG
Source organism: Lepomis macrochirus (assembly GCA_024633595.2). Classification (NCBI taxonomy): domain Eukaryota; kingdom Metazoa; phylum Chordata; class Actinopteri; order Centrarchiformes; family Centrarchidae; genus Lepomis; species Lepomis macrochirus. Next base: position 35,746,722 of record JALXJV020000005.1, on the reverse strand, counting down.
AAGCCAGGGCACACGGTGGTGCCGCCGGACAGCACTGTGCTGGCGTACAGGTCCTTATGGATGTCCCCTTCGCACTTCATGATGCTGTTGTAGGTCATCTCGTGGATGCCAGCCAGATCCCTTCCTGAAACATGCGGATGGAACAAGACTTAATTTCAGGGTTCTTTGGCCTTTTGCATTTCAAAATGCCTTTTTTTAAACTTAAATTTCCTACTTCGCTGTAGATTTTTCAGCTATTATGTGCAGAAAATTCTAACTAGTTACTGTAGCTCATTCAAATGAATTAACACCAAACCATTGTGGGATGATTCCCTAATGCGACGGTTATATCGGAGGTTCAGAAGATTTGTATTGTTTTCCCTCCAGTATTTTTAAAATATTTAAATTGTGACTGCCTCTGTGCAGCCTTGTTTTATTCAGAGTCCATGAACCGATGGTGAACGGTGCTCAAGTTATGGTTTCCTTAGGCAGGACAGATATTCTGTTTATTTTTCTGATAAAAACATCGCTGCATAACTCATAAATGTTAAGATTTAGTTATTTGTAGTTATTTTATTTTTTAAATTCTGAATTTTAATATTTTAATATTTGAAAACAAAGTGGGGGTAACATTCTGTAAACACATGTTTCCATATTCTATTGTTTTTTTCCCCACACATTTATCCAGACCTGGACATGACTTACACTTTTCCTCCTGTGTACGTACCCTGTAATAGTGTTCAAGTTAACAGTGATTTTAATTTCAAGCAAACAAAACCACAAACACTCTGAAGCAACAATAATATTTATGTTAACCGTCTAATGGCCAACTGACTGAAAATCTGTACAAGATCTATTAAAAGCACTTGCCAGTGTTTGTTTAAATGATTTGCTTTAGTGATACGGCCTGCATTACTGGCCTTGTTACCAACCGAGTAATGAAGGCTGGAAGAGAGTCTCGGGGCAGTTGAACCTCTCGTTGCCGATGGTGATGACCTGTCCGTCAGGAAGCTCGTAACTCTTCTCTAGGGATCGAAGAGGAAGATGCCGTCTGGGTCTCCTGCTTAAAGTCCAGAGCCACGTAGCAGAGCTTCTCCTTAATGTCACGCACGATCTCATGCTCAGCTGGAGTTAGAGAGTTAAAGGACACTAAAGTTAAATATTCAAAAAGTGGAAAAGCCTGCAGCCATTCAGGATTTTATTTCTCACAAAGTTACACTTGTTTTAAAAGGAAGTAGAAGCTCCAGATTATAAATTGTGCCTATGCTATTTGTTTTATGTCGAAGTCATACCAGTGGTGGAGAAGTTGTAGCCTCTCTCTGTGAGACTTTTTATCAGACAGTCAGTCAGATCTCTGCCAGCCAGGTCCTGACGGAGGATACCATGAGGCAGAGCGTAACCATTGTAGATTGGCACAGCGTAGCTGACACCGTCACCAGAGCCTATCACAATACCTGGAAGACAAAAAGCACCCAATAACAAAAAAGGAAAATGCAATTTCTGTGGTTATTCTGATCATGGTTCAACATAAAGGCCTTCACTGAAATTGGCTAAGCTGCAGTTCTTCTATTGGCCTCTAGATGCTGCAATAAGGAAACACAGCAATTCAGGAAATATATGTCATTTTTGAGCAAGGAGTCAATTTGTAACAAATGCAATTGTTTTAAGACATTACAGCTCAGAGATGTTTGTGGTTGTATTTGACTTCTCACCTGTGGTTTTACCAGAGACGTACAGTGACAGGACAGCCTGGGAGGCCACATACATGGCAGGACACTTGAATTTCTCGAACATAATCTGGACCAAAGAGGAAGATTCAACCCAATTCAATTTTATTTATAGAGCTCCCATTCACACCAATTGCTATCTAATTGCACTTTTCATATAGAGCAGGACTAGAACATACTCATACAGAGTCCCAACAATTTCCAATAATAATAATAAGAAGAAGAAGAAGAAGAAGAGGAAGAAGAGTAGGATTAGTAACAACAATTGTTAGCAAAGGGTGTTAAGCAGTGACATGTTAGAAGCAAGAACCAGGTTCCACAACTCCAGTGCCAGAAATACCTGCAGAAGGCAATAGGGGCAAACAGGAGAAAGACAATAACAGCTTGATAGCTGAACCCAAAAGTAGAGTGAAAGTCACTCTACTTTTCTACTTTCACTCTACTCCAAAAGGAGCCAGAGCTTTCACTCTACTTTTGGAGACTCTAGGAACCACAAGTAACCCTGCATTCTGGAAGCACAGTGCTCTGGGGAGCCGGGGGGTGTAGTAAGGTACTATGAGCTCTTTAAGACCAGATGGTGCCTGAGCCAATGCAGAGAAGCAAAATCAGGAGAAATATGAGTTCTTTTCCTGGTTCCTGTCAGTAAAACATGACATGTCACTGTGGAAGGCATGACATCTGAAGACTTCTAGTGGCCATTATGAAGAGTTTTAAACAAAAACCCTGTAGCTTTTTTTTTCTCCCTTTTATACAGGAACTGTATAACAAGTTAGAATTCTGACCTACAAGTAAGAATATATTTAGAAAAAAATGTTCAGCTGTTAATGTCTCAGTCTAGAGAATTTAAAGAGTTAAAGCTGCACATGGGCAGTATGCATTGGTGCCTTGATTTTCTTTCTTCAGATCAGAGAGAGATGATGGTAAAAACAAACCCATAGATTTTGAGAAGCTGTTACAAACACACACCTGTGTCATCTTCTCCCTGTTATCCTGGGGTTTAGTGGAGCCTCGGTCAGCAGGACTGGACGCTCCTCAGGAGCAACACGGAGCTCATTGTAGAAGGTGTGATGCCAAATCTGCAGCAACAGGACAGCTGTTAGTTCAACGACTAATCATATAAACTATAAACTACTGTCAAATAAAAATATATGCAGAGCAAGAATGGTTGGTGTCAAGCTTTTTCCAGCTTTTAATATTATAGGTACTTGTACTTTTACCATTAAATGCTAGACTTCACTCCACTACAACCAATGGGAGTTTGATTCATACGTCTATAAAAAAAATTATAATGCAATTAGAGATTAAGCTTCCAGCAGTAAGTAAGCACAATTGTAGTGTGTAGTAACTAAATGTCAAGAACTTTCTGCCATTGGTTGGCCGTTTTCATTCGCTTATCAAAGTCACAGTTCTCAGGCTGTTTTCTTGTTGAATTGGATGTTTGAACTCCAGGTGTCAAAACTCAGATATAAGTAAGTATCTTTACCTTCTCCATGTCGTCCCAGTTGGTGACAATGCCGTGCTCGATGGGGAACTTCAGGGTCAGGATATCTCTCTTGCTGTAGGCATCGTCTCCCACGTAGTGCTTCTGTTCCATCTCCTGCACAATACATATATATATTTCTTAGGTAGCCCTTTTCTTGCACCTTTCTGGACAGCTCCAGGCCCTGACATGATCCGCACTTACTGGCTGCACTTAACTAACTGCACTCCGTTAACGCCTGGTAGCACAAATGAACCAACTGCTGATGGATGGGACCCACCCAGAATGGTTAACCCAAGGGGGGATCCTTAAGGATCCCTAGATTGAAAAAATCCCATCCAACTACTGGCCAATAACCGGCCTCTGCACAACATTAAAGCTCCTGTGAGGCATCATAGCAGCTAAGATGAGTAGGCACATGGCTAAATACATGGACAGAGCCAAGAAGAAGAAAATCTGTGCACCGCCTGGATTGACTACAAGAAAGCCTATGACTCAATGCCACATACATGGATACTGGAATGCTTGGAAATGTACAAGGTCAAGAGGACACTAAGAACTCAATGGGGCTGTGGAAAACAAGACTGGAAGCCAACTTAAAGCCAGTTGCACAAGTCACCATCAAGTGCAGCATATACCATAGTGATGCACTATCCCCGCTGCTGTTCTGCATAGACCTGAACCCCCTCAAACAGATCATCACAAAGACTGGCTACGGGTACCCCGCTGGTATGATAAACTGGCCAAAGGAGGAGATAGAGGCTACTGACATCAAGACAAGAAAGCTCCTCACAAAGTATGGAAGGTTTCAACCCGAATCCAGCACCCTGAGACTGTACACCAAGTGTAGCACGGGAGGCCGAGGGCTAGTGAGTGTCAAGACTGATGTCTAGGATGAAACGACAAAGATCCAGCAGTACATCAGGACGATGGCCCCCAAAGATGAAGGGCTTAGTGAATACCTCAGGCAGCAGAAACCCGAAGGTGAGGACAAGGAAGATGAAGAACCTTCATGGAGAAACAAGCTGCTGCACGGCGTGTACCACAGACAAATAGAAAAAGTGGCTGATATCAAGAAATCCTACTAGTGGCTGGAAAAAGATCAATAGAGGCTGGGGTCTACCACACCAGGCAGGACCCCAGGTGCAGACTGTGCAAGGATGCTCCTGAGATAGTACAACACATAACAGCAGGGTGTAAGATGCAGGCAGGAAGTGCGGACATGGAACGCCACAACCAGGTAGCTGTCATAGTGTACAGGAACATCTGCCACGAAGTATGGGCTGGAAGTCCCAAGGTCAAAATGGAAGACACCTCCTAAGGTAGTTGAGAATGACCGAGCTAAGATCCTGTGGGACTTCAAGATCCAGACTGACAAACTGGTGATGGCTAACCAACCAGACATCGTGTTGATCGACAAACAGCAGAAGAAGACAGTAGTGATAGATGTGGCAATACCAAGCAACAGCAACATCAGGAAGAAGGAACACGAGAAGCTTGAGAAATACCAAGGGCTGAAAGAGGAGCTAGAAAAGATGTGGAAAGTAAGAGCAACAGTGGTGCCAGTGGTGATCGGAGCACTGGGGGCTGTGACCCCCAAACTGGGAGAGTGGCTACAGCAGATTCCATGTACAACATCAGAGGTCTCTGTCCAGAAGAGTGCAGTCCTAGGAACAGCTAAGATACTGCGCAGAACCCTCAAACTCCCAGGCCTCTGGTAGAGGACCCGAACTTGAGGATGACACATACCACCCTGCAAGGGGTGAGAGGAGGATTTTTTTCCAGCTGAACTCATACAAAACAGAAATCCTGGTTGTTGGGTCCCAGCAGATGGCAAAACAAATACTGCCATCTGCTGGTTCCCAAGTAAATCACATTAAGTCTGTAGAAATGAACCTTAGTGTTTGGTACCATCATACCAATTTAAATTTTGAACAGCACACCACAAAGCTTGTTCAATCATGTTTTTCATGTTATGAGGAGCTCACAATTATTTGTTTTGCCATGGTTCTTCACCTCTCGACTGTGAAAAAGTGAAGTTACAAGCTTATGTTTGATGATATTTGTGTTTGTTATTTACTTGAAATGTTTGATCTTTTATTGATGGAGTAATGAGGGTATTTAAATCTGATAAATTCATTTATTTATGTTGTAATAACACATTTTCTTACTAATGCTAAATTTTTACATCTGATAAATGTCTCTAACTTGAATACATAATCAAATAAAGAGACAGTTATTTAAGGAGTAGTTACGTATATATATATATATAAATGCAGGGTCTAGGGGTCACCAATGAAAATTAGAGCATTGAACACTTAAGTTCCTGCATATTGGTGCACACTTTCATGTCAACAATAAATTATTTATTTTATTTAGTTATAATCTCCTGAACCTTAAGAGCTCTTTGTTTCAGCAGGTTTTCTGCTCGTGTTCAAAACGTTTTGTACATTTAGAATCTCTCCCACATATCTGTGTTCTCTAACATGTTGGGAAATAAAGTCACAATCCGATTACAATAAAGTCATAATACCTTAAGAAAAATCTACCTGCTTCTCTGCTGTGCATTAGCCTGTGTTATAGCTCTGCTGATTTGGAAGTGTCCCCTTCAGACCATCTAACAGACATGGACAGTTTGGTATTGTACTGGCACATGCCGCCTGTGTGAGTCCGGAGTTAGCCTGCACACTGCAGCTAAAACACTAGTGGTGCCAAATACAGGCATACTGCTGCACACCACCAATGGTGGAAACTTTTTTTTTCAGTGTCCACAATGAGCAAATACTGTATATTAGTATAGCTAAATAGTAAGCTGACATAATGTTAGAATTAAAAATATCTTTCTCCTTATCACGTTTGCCATCTGGGTCTTTTCTTCCTTTTTTTGTACTCTGTCCCAGATGTACATTTTCGTCAGTTTACTGCTCAGCTACCCGCAACTACCCTACCCATCAGCTCCAACTCACTCTCCGCTGGGTGCATCAATTACAGACGCTTTCAGACAGCGTAACCCTTCAGCATCATTATGAAACACAGCAGTTTTTAAAGTCATTTTAAAGTCATGAGACGCAGGTGACGTCCATGCTGGTGTCTGTACCTGGTGTCTGGGGTAGCCAACCACGGACGAGAAGACGGCGCGGGGGGCGTCATCTCCAACAAAGCCTGCCTTGCACAGGCCAGAGCCGCTGTCAACAACAAGGGCAGGGATCTTGTCTTCCATTTCTGAAAGGAAACATGTAGATTAATGAGCAACATGGTGCTTATTTCTCTCCCATAACAAACCCTGAACAGCTTCGCTCTCCCGAAACACTCCACCCCTTGTTTTATCTCTTGTTCGTTGTAGAAGGCTATTATTTTGTTTAAGTTGCTAGTTATTGCTATTCATGTTGTTCCTGTCATTAATGCTATTATCAGCTATTCAACATTGTCCTGTCTTTATTCTTCGTTTACCCTGCTCTTTAAGCAGTTTGTTAACAATATGATAGAACTGAATAGAATTTAGATCATCAAATAAGTCTGGCATCGGGCCAAATTTTTCCACAAGCTTCTCCACAATGTGAAAATGGTTGTATTAGGCCTTCAGTTACTTAAAAAATTAATACCCAAAGCATTAGAGCTGTGTTTCATGCTTACTCAGTTTCCATAGACAATTTGCTATAGGCTATTGCTTTTATTTGGTTATTTTATTGGCAGCAATGTATTTTAAATGTATATTTCTGCATAATGATTTGGAGTCATTTGATCATGCTAAGGCGTTACTAATCAATGTAATCCTAAAGCAGTTATAACATACTATATTGTCTTACGTCTGCACATTTTTGTTTAGCAATTACATTGTTGTTGAAGTACAAGACAGCAAATTAAAAATCTTAAGATCCTCAGTGAAGTTGTTCATTTTCCACCGGGATGCTACACTAAGAGAAACCAGCACACTGTTATAAAATGATACGAACGTAGTTTCCCACTCTACATAGCTTATTGTTACTGCTCATAATATAAAGCCGTGATTCTATACCAAGAAGAAGACCATTTAATGTTCAACTGTAGACAAATGTACAGGCAGTGTTTGGATGTAACAAGTTACATGCAATTTAGTCAAGTAATTTAATTACAAATTAAGTATTATCTTTACAGGTAAGCCTACTGGGAAAATATGTAGTTAAATCACAATTACTTATGAAATTATGTATGATTACATTGTTACGTCTGAATGTTTTCTATGAAAAACTCAGCTATATGTTCATTTTATTGCTTTGCGTGTTTTTTATGTGGACATTTTCGGCTACAGTTGTTTAGTAAAGTGTGACGCTGTTCTGATGCTTTTGATTTGTTCTCACGTTTTAATTTGCAGCGCCACTCCTCTGCCAGTTAAACTACCTCTCATTGTCTTCTGAAAATGGTTAACAAAACATTTATGGCAGCATCAAATATGGGGAAAATATATCATACCAGTTAACAAATTAAGGATGGGAGGCTACGAAACCCCGCCATCAGGAAGAAGACGTGTACCAAAATGCAAATCCAGTCGCCTAAAATTTGCATTTGTGTCAGCCTCCATTAAGCTGCTGAACAATGTCAAGTAGAGCTGTGTGCAATAAATGTGTGAGCACGTCAGCACTTTACTTGTGATCCCTGTGCAATAGGGCAACGTGCAATAAATATACTAGCACCTTAGCACATGCACTTTACACAAACTTCAGTGCAGTGGAGCAATGTGAAACAACAACACTAGCACTTCAGCACTTGCACCCATGGAACTATGTGGTCAACAATGTCCTTTTTCTTCTCTTTATATTTTCCTCTTGTAAAGTACAACATGTCAGTGCTTCTCAGGTTCTTTTTGGTGTGTTTTGTGATGTTTTTACAAAGCAACACTGCACTGTGCCCACCAGAATTTCCCCCAGGGGACAATAAAGTTAACTTAACCTAACCTGACCTAACACCTTTTTAGAGGATGACTAGTTTGTAGCTTATTTCAGGGTGTTTTACCTTTGCATTAAAATGAAAAACTAAATACTTTATGGTATGTGGATTTACAGATTATGCTGTTTTGTGCACCTTTTCCTTAATTGTCAAAGGGCTGAAGAAAATGTTTTATGCATTTCTAAACCAAAAAAGCTCAATCATCCTGTCGTCACCTGTCTGTCACACACATGAAGTGATGAAATGTTGATAAGTCAGCACAGTAAACCTCTGTCCTTTGTCAATACTGAACTCAAACATTTTGCTTTGTGAAATATTTCAGATAAAACACCTTATAAACTGTCAACTAATAACAGCTGGCTCACCTGTGCAGACGTGAGGTGAAGTCTTGCAGGTGTTTCTCTACCCCAGATGTGCTTGGTGAATGCAGCTTCAGGAGCCACACTGCACTGGTTTTATTTGTGTTTGTGGGAGTGCTGCTGTTGTCCATAAAAAGGTAAAGTTTTCCAGGCTGGCACTCTCATTGGAGAAATCAGGTCGTATAAGATTGCATCCCGATTAGGTAGAGAAGGTATCAGTCCTGTTTCAAAACAACCCCTTCAGGTGTGGTCTAAAGCTGTAATTACTGTCACTTAATTGGATCAGAACCATGGGGGTGTCCTTTCACAAAATGCATATTGATAGTCATATAGAAACTTATCCTTTAAATATTTGACTAATCTAACAGTAAATTAACATGCTGCTAATATTTGAATATCCGTCGCCTTTTTGCTCCTTTAGTTAGTGAAAATAACCTGACAATAAACAGTGGAACTTTTTTTCTTTAAAAACATAATGATCATCCCTCATAGGTGGTAATTAAGAGTTACAACAAACGTGTTAAAAGGCAGGACGTGTTACAGTTCAATTATATTTTTTTCTGATCAAATGCAGTAGTAACAATGAACTCTTTTAGATAGACCAGTGCAGATATATCAATAGTTAGACAATATCAGAAATGTTAAACTTCCATAACAGCAACTGTTTTACAACAACAAACAACAGGAATAATGAAAGTGTTATTTTAAATAAAAATTAAGAGCAATAGCAAAAAAAAAGACAGTAGACTCATAGTGTGGGAAGGTATGATAGAGGATCACAGTAAGGCTGCACTACAAAAGTGAGTTTTAAAGATATTTAAATAATCCCTAACCTCCGAGACAGTGTCAGGAATTTAAAAGCCAAATTACTCACTGTAGAATCATTAGTTTCATAAATCTGGTCTATGTCACTAAAATAACATTCAGGTTCGTCTCTGTTCCACTGTGTTCTTTAAAGTATATATATTATATGGTAGATACAGTGTAATTGTTGTTTTTTCTTGTTTCTGAAAGAAGTCGACAAACCGAGTGTTTGTTTTGTTCCATGTCAGATAAGAACGGACGATTTATAACTGGTGACATCAACATGAATCACGTTCTGTATTTGATCTTTGCTCAAAGGTTTGTTGATAACCAAATGTGGTAAACAGAGAACGACCTATTGCTCAACGCCACCAAAACCAAGGAGCTGATTATTGATTCCAGGAAGAAGGAGATTAAAACACACTCCTGCCTACATCAGTGGAGCTCAGGTGGAGCAGGTGAACAGTTTCAGGTTACTGAGCATCACAGAGAACCTTATATGGTCATCTGGTGAAGAAAGCTCAGATACGCCTGTATCTTGAGGAAGTTTAAGAAGGACGAATTCCCACGCCAAGTTCTTGTCAACTTTTACAGAGGAGCAATAAAAAGCACACAGACTGGAAACATCCAGGGTGTTTGAAACATTGGGGGCTTAGTCCAACCCACCCTGTCAATTTTTCAACCAATTTTTTTGCACCAATTTATTGAGGAAATGTCTTTATTTATATAAAAGGAAACACAAACTTCAGGTACAAGTGACTTATAGTTTATTATAATGTAATAGCACTTTTCATAATAATTAATATATAATGCAGTTACGGCTCTCAGGTATTCTGTATTGCTGTCAGATATGTTTTTCCTGCAGATCAACATTTCTCATTTAATTTCATCCCTGCTGAGTCAACACACATGCAGCCATGACAAAGTCTTTAAATGTGCATGTGGCACCTTTTTACCTCAGTGAAAATGTATTAATAAATGTATTCATTTGAATTCAGTTAGAAACTCCTGTACTATAATAGCTCCTATGTGTCAGCAGGTTTTGTTCAAAACTTTCTGCACATTCAGAATCTCTGCATCATATCTTTGTTCTCTGATATTTACAAAATAGTATTTTGAGACAAAACTTGTAATATCATGAGAATAAAATCATTATTTAATGAGAAGGAAGTCATAATGTTTTAACAAAATCTACCTGCCACTCTGCTGTTCATTACCCCGTGTTCCTGTTCTGCTGATATTGTAGTAGGCCCCTTTAGACCATCTGACAGACTTAATCCTCAAATATTCTCTGGGTTGGACATACACGGACAGCTACAGACACCACAGATGCAGACTCCTAGAGTTCATCTTGAACTGTACTGGAAACAGCTGGGATCAGAAATAAATCTCACCACAAAGTAACACAAATGTACTTCAGCGCCTCTGAGAGAGTGCAGCTCACAGCTGCTTCGGAGGGAAACATCCTGGAGCAGAGAGAGACAGTAAAACAGAGCAAAGTGTCTCAGAGCGAGGAGGACAGAGACATCAGGACGTAGAGTGACAGGCAGGGTGCAAACTAAGGGGGAGCCTTTATAAGACACCAGCTCCCCTCAAAGAATGATTTGTAATATTTTGGGGGTCTCTAACATTGACAGTATGCTTTATTGCCATTAATTTATATATTTCTCTATCATCATGGATCCATGCGTAAAACCAGAAGCGTCAGACTTCATCCAGCCAGAGGGAACGATCACCGACCGTACGCAGCGGGCTGGTCACTCCGCGATCGCCTGGTCCGCCCCACTCCCTATCGGGTTGTGTCGCTAGTACGATTGACGCGGTGTGAACGGATGATCGGTCTCTCTGGCCAACGCATTATGGCTGGATAAATATTGCGCATGATCCATGCACTACTGCAGCTGGGGGCGCGCCGCAGCGTCACGCAACTTTCTAGAACGAGAACCAGTCAGTCCTGGTTCTCTCCGGGTGCTCCAGCTTCCTCCCACCATCCAAAGACATGTAGGTTAATTAGTGTCTCTAAAATTGTCCTTAGGTGTGAATGCGCGTGTGACTGGTTGTTTGTCTATATGTGCCCCTGCGATGGACTGGTGACCTGTCCAGGGTGGACCGAGCCATTCGACTGATGTAAGCCGGGACTCACGCAGGTTGACGATGGATGGATAGAAAGACAATTCAGTAGCCCTGAAGCTGTGATGAATGCGCTCTCTCTCTCTCTCTCTCTCTCTCTCTCTCTCTCTCTAAATGCAGGCATGCTGAGTAACGATGAGGAAACATATTAAGACGGAACTATTTTGATGTTGTTGTTGTGCTACATTCAGAGTTACAGTCAAAACCTCCCTAAGGCCTAAAGCCTTGGAAAAATGCTCTGGCGACGCCAATGAAAACATCACTAACTGGCTGTGCAGGCCTTTTGTAAACATGCATGAAAAGGTCACCTATGCAGGCTTGCACGCACACACACGTATGAGTGTTTATAAATTAACGTGACGTGAAAACGTGCTGGCTTCGCTGCAAACTTTGGTCTGGCTCGCTCACCAAATGATTAAAAATAATGTTTCCTCTCTGCTATGTCTATGAAGTTTTGTAAAAAGTTCTGGGTAAACCTAAATTCAGCATTTTTATATAATATATTATAAACTTTGACTGCAACTATTTACATTAAATAAATATACATTTTCAAGCAGTCCTGTTTGTTCTGAAAGGAAACTGTTCCACAAACGTATCTGAAGCTAAAAGGAAAATCTAATACAGATAATATAATAAATTAATTAGTTACAGATTTATGAGAAAAAATATCCTGACCACTTGGTGGCGCTCCACCCACTATAGAGGTCCTTTCTGAAGTAAACTGTTGTGCAGCTTTTATACTTATCTTATCTATCTTATCTAAGAGCTTTGTTTACTGCTTGAGTTTGTGGTACTTTGCTGCAGTCTTCTTGTCAGGCTGCAGGTACAGATATCCACTAAGGAGAGCAGCCTGAGAGAAGAAACGCTGAAGAAATATGTTTCTCATTAAGTTTATCACTAATTGCACAAATAAGAAATCACGTTATCTGAGATTTTAGTATGCAAGTCAAAATGAAAGTGGAAATTACATTCCTGCGTAGACAATGATTATTTGCTCACATGTAAGGCTTCCTGTATTCATCAAAACAAATGCCTTTGGTGTGGGAGTTCCCGCTGTGACACGTCCACCAGTGTTTCCCAGAGCAAGACACTTGCAGCAAATGACAACATTAGAGGAGGTTTAAACATGTAACATTTAGCGAGCACTGTGACAAATTCAACGGAAAGCACAGAGGAACAAAGCCAAAGATTGACATGCAATGTAATTCATTCAGATTTTTTAAGAGGAAGATAAACATGGGTAATGTGACAACCCCTGTGTAGTCCAGTGAGCCCTCTGTGGGAGTGATACCTCACTATCTTTGTTGTTGTCTGTTGAGGTGATTGCATATTTATTACACCTCAGGCCAGTGGTAATAAAGCTCCACCTCGTCAAGCTCCATTCGTTTCTCTGCCACCCAGCCGATGACGGTGGCCTGAGCAGCCTCTCAGCATGTTTTGGTTTATTTGGTTTATTTGGTTTATTTAACTTGCTGACACACACACACCTTACATTTAAACGCTTTGGTTTAGTATCTTTTGTTAATTAAAGCACTTTCAATCTTTACGCTGCTTGTTCCCTCATAAGTCATGTTCCTTGAGCCAGGTTGTAACGGTAGAAAAACAGATGATCACTGATAATACTGCTTGTTTTACTTTCAATACTTTATCACCAGAATTAGTGAAAGTCAGAGGAACATGTTGAAAGATGTTACAGGCTCAATTCATCTTGTATGTGGCACCTTTTAGTCGGTTCACAAGGTGAACTAGACGCATTTCTACTTTGATGAAACACTTTAAAAGCATGTTAACGTCCCCGCTGGGGCAGAGGAGGGCGTCCATGACATGGGGCTGTCTAGAAGCACTTGCGGTAGACGATAGAGGCGCCAGACTCGTAATACTCCTGCTTGCTGATCCACATCCGCTGGAAAGTGGGGAGGGAAGCCAGGATGGAGCCTCCGATCCAGACGGTGTACTTCCTCTCTGGGGGAGCGATGATCTGAAGGTGAGGAAAGAAAACAGGTGAGACAGGAAGACATGATGCTCAGTATGAACAACAACTGCCCTCATTTCATAATTCTGCACTTATGAGGGTGATTAGCAGTTTTTGCAGACATTTCACAATTAGAAACATTCTGTTTCTAATCCTGAATGCAACCTGCAAAGAATCTGTTTCATAACATGTTTTCACTTTATAAATATAAATATGCAAATATTTGATATCAATAAACCAAACACATGGTCAGGAAATTATTATTTTAAACATCTAAATCCTAAAAGTTACGGTTTAAGTTTAATAAGATAAAATAAAATTCAATTTAATAGAGGAGAGAATTCTGAAGATGAAGTAACTAATAATGTTGTGTTAAGATAAATAGTGACAGAAGATCTCTGAAGATCTACAGATCAGATTGCCTAGTAAAATCAATGGCCACTTGGAGCATTATATAAAGTCTAAATAAGGCAAGAAATATGTTTTATCAAAGGTTCCACTAAACCCTTGTCACGGTGGGGTGCAGGGTAGCAGGTTGTGGACCCAAATGCAGGACACACAGGGCGGAGCAGGTACAGTTCAAAAAGGGTTTATTCAGAAACAAAAGGCGAGCTCACTTACGGGCTGAGTGGCTGATAAACAGAGTCCAAAATGTAATGCCAACAGAAATCCAAACTCCAAAAACAAAACTGGCAATCCAAAAGAGAAACTCAAAAAACAAACTCCAACAAACAATAGACAGGGCAGGGCATGCGACGAGACAGAACAACAATGGCAAAACACTGGAACACACGGTGACTTACTATGACAACTGCACGCAGAACAATGACCGGACAGGGAATGAACAGAAACACCAAACATTTATACAGAGGGACTAACGAGCAGGGCGGTAGCAAAACAGGTGAGTGAGATCAGGGCTAATGAGGGAGGCAGGCAGACAGAGAGCAAGGGAAAACAGAGAGAGGCAGGCAGGCAGTGTGATAACAAAGGGGAACAAGGAGGTTAACAGGTAGTGTGTAAACTGAGGGAACAGACGGAACACTAGACAGGCAGACACGGGGCAAAACACATAAGTAAACAGACCAGAGACAACACTAGAGACATGAACTAAGGTACAGGACTAAGAACTAAGATACTAGACAAGACAGATACTAAGTAACTAATACATGAAACTGTGACAAAACTGAAATCAGGAAAACACTAAAACACAGACTAACAGACACAGGAATAACTCATAACTAAACAGAACAGATGACAAGACTAACATGAAGCTACAAAACCAAAACCCTCAGAACAAAACCCAAAAACACAGCACACAGGACAGGATCGTGACAACCCTGTCCTGAAAAAATGTGATTCAATTTATCCCTCACTGATCTGCATGAAAAAAATAAAGCTGTACCTTGATTTTCATGGAGGGTGGGGCCAGAGCAGACATCTCCTTCTGCATGCGGTCAGCGACGCCGGGGTACATGGTGGTGCCGCCGGACAGCAGAGTGTTGGCGTACAGGTCCTTACAGATGTCCACGTCACACTTCATGATGCTGTTGTAGGTCATCTCATGGATGCCAGCTGATTCCATTCCTTAACACATGGATGAAACAAGAGGTAATTTAGTGTTTGATTTAACTGTAATGTTTATTTGTTGCACACAAGACCAGAAACGGCTCTGAAGCCGCGAAAACGTATTGACTGAGGAGAGCTAATAAACTCTGTTCAGTCCTTTTAAAAGCACTTCGTCAGGTGTTTGATTTGAATGATTTGCTTTAGTATAGCTGCTTGTGTTAACGCTCGTTACTCACCGATGAATGAAGGCTGGAAGAGAATCTCGGGGCAGCGGAACCTCTCGTTGCCGATGGTGATGACCTTTCCGTCAGGAAGCTCGTAGCTCTTCACCAGGGAGGAAGAGGAAGTTGCCGTCTGCATCTCCCGATCAAAGTCCAGAGCCACGTAGCAGAGCTTCTCCTTAATGTCACACACGATCTCGCTCTCAGCTGGAGATAGGGAGTAGAAATCTCAGTTACAAAATGGACAAAAGTAAGATATTCGGAGAAGCCATCAGGAACTTCATCTGTTAGGATACACTTGTTTTAAAAGGAAGTAGAAGCTCCAGACTATAAACTGGGCCTACACAATTTGTTTTTGGTCAAACTGGTACCAGAGGTGAAGCTGTAGCCTCTCTCAGCAAGGATCTTCATCAGATAGTCAGTCAGGTGTCTGCCAGCCAGGTCCACAGTGAGGACGGCGTGAGGCAGAGCGTGACCCTCGTAGATGGGCACAGTGTGGCTGACACCATCACCAGAGTCCACCACAATACCTGCAAGACAAACAGTGCACGATTACAAAAAGGAAAAACACTTTCTGTGGTCATGGTTAAAACACTGTAGTGTCTAGTACTTATGCATTTGACTGTAACAGTTATCTAGTGTCTGTGCATTCCACTCATTGTTGGACACCACAACATCAAGGCCAGTAGCTCAGTGGGGACTTGACTTAGGAACCGGAGGGTCATGGTTCGATTCCAGTGTTCACCTGCTGGCCAATGGGCAGGACATTGCTTAAGTACTTAAGCAATGTCCTGGACTTGGAAATACAACTCATTTTTAGGCAGAAAGGAAATTCAATGGTGAGTAGACATAACAGCTCAGGGAGATGTTTACGGACGCGTTTGACTTCTCACCTGTGGTACGACCGGAAGCGTACAGAGACAGGACGGCCTGGTTAGCAACATACAGGGCAGGACAGCTAAATGTCTCAAACATGATCTGGATCAAAGAAAAAGAAGGCAGGTATTACCACAGAAGCCATGACATCTGAAGACACACCAAAAAAAACCCTGTAGCTTTTTTTTCCTTCCCCCATTTTACAGGAGCTGTGTTAAAGGTCCTAGTGCTGCTCATGGTGAGCCGACAGAGCGTGACGAGGGGGGACTGCAAGTGAGCAGTTGGTTGCCACTAAATCTTACACACTGAACCTATAAGACTCGGACTGAATTTCTTCTGGTCAAAATAAACCCATCAATTTTGAGCATTTGTTCCAAACACACACCTGTGTCATCTTCTCCCTGTTGGCCGTGGGGTTGAGTGGAGGCTCGGTCAGCAGGAGTGGATGCTCCTCAGGAGTAACCCGGAGCTGGTTTTCGAAGGTGTAACGCCAAATCTGCAGAACAGGACAACTGTATTAACTAACTAATAATACTAACTTTAAAGCTAGTGTCAAATGAATGTTAGTTACAGTATTACAGTAACGTTACTCACTATGGCCTGTTATTCTTAAGTGCTGCAACAATCTCATTTATAATATTTAGTCTAGCTTTAGATCTGTTTTATCCAATAAATCTAATAAATAAATAAATATAATTCATTCAATTATTTAAATTATATTATTTTGCTGACATTTCTGAGCATCTGGTGAAGGAACACACCGACATTTTACAAGTTTATGACCATTTGTTATTAACATGTAGCATGTCTTCACCTTCTCCATGTCGTCCCAGTTGGTGATAATGCCGTGCTCGATGGGGTAGTTCAGGGTCAGGACGGCTCTCTTGCTCTGGGCCTCGTCTCCCACGTAGGTGTCATTTCCTACCATTCCCACCATCCCCACAGCCTGGGAACACACAAACAAACCTTTAGAGTCACATGTTAATGTTATAGTCAGCTGTACCTCTCCACTTTTTCCCTCTTGTTCTCAGCTGTTATTCCCCACCCTCTGGTTGCCTGTGTCTCTGTTTCTGCTGTGAGTGTGTTTGGTTTGCATGTGGATGTGGCTCTCCTCCCTGCATCTCATCTAATGGGGCTGCAAAGGGGCCGAACTCTGTCCTGGGTGGAGGCTACATATTCTAATCACTTTGTTTCCCTCTCTTTCCGTGAGTTCTGTTCACCCATCTAGAGGAGATGTTTGACCACATGGACCACGCTGGTAACGCAGCCAAGCGCCTTCTATGCTTACAGGGCAGAGGAGTGTGGCCGACTTCAGTGTGGAGTTTCGAACGTTGGCGGCGGACTCATGGTGGAATTATGAAGCCCTCCACTATGTGTTATTGCTTTGAGCAAACAACTGAAGGATGAACTCACAACCCGCGACGAACCCACTAACTTTAACACTCTTGTTTCCCTTGCTATTAGGCAGGACAATCGGTAAAGATGGCGCCGCCATTGCCCTGTTGCAAGT
The DNA here is from genome assembly GCA_024633595.2 of Lepomis macrochirus. Classification (NCBI taxonomy): domain Eukaryota; kingdom Metazoa; phylum Chordata; class Actinopteri; order Centrarchiformes; family Centrarchidae; genus Lepomis; species Lepomis macrochirus. The sequence continues at coordinate 35,729,175 of JALXJV020000005.1, read as the reverse complement.
CAGCTGTCTTTCCCAGGCCTGCTGGGCCGACCTATCCCAAGCATCTAGCCCCCTCACCTCGATGAGCCCATGCAGCGGGGACGAGCCTGGGTAACCCCCTTTGAACACAACCACCCGATGAGAGCAGGTGAATGCCTGTAATGTGGCAAAGCAGAACACCACACCTCCCACTGCCTGAACTGGCCAAAAGAGGAGGCTCACCAATGAGGCTGGGGGTATTTGCGAGTCAAGATGCTGTTAACTCCCCATCACTTGTTTACATGCAAATCGCTGCCACTCTCTATTTCCTCCCTGTCCCTGGCCACCCCTGGTCCCATGTTGCCCTGGATAGTCATTCTCATTATTAGTAGATTGTTTTTCCAAGGCTTTATCGCTCTTCCCAAGGTCCCTACAGGCCGTGAGACTGCTGACCTCATAGTAACATGTGTTCTACCTACACGGCATGCCTCCTGACATCGTCTCTAACCGTGGCCCACACTTCATATCTCAGGTCTGGAAAGCATTCTGTCAGGCAATTGGTGCTTCTGTGAGTCTATCATCTGGCTTCCAACCATAGACTAATAGGCAGTGTGAGAGAGCGAACCAGGACTTGGAGGCTGCACTGCGACCTCCAGTCCATGGATTGTATGAGTGTGCACACAATTCTCTGTCATCTGCCGCCAAAGGTCTATCCCCATTCAAAGCTTTCTTAGACCACAACAGTGAGCTGGCAGTCCCGTCGGTACACTCCCATCTTTGCCACTGCTGGAGGATCTGGAGAGCTGCTAGGGCTGCGCTGCTTCACTCTACTGCCAAGAACCGACGGATTGCTGATCAACACCGGCCCTCAACTACTCCCCATATCAACTTTCTTATGAGAAACCTTTTGATTATTCCCTCTCCGAGCCTAGCCTTTGTGTGTTTTTCCCTCGCCTCACAGACTCCTTCGACCTGCCTGACCACCTGCCCTCATATCTCCGCTCCCACTCAGTCTTCCCCGTCTGGATCAAGATCATTCCCCTTGCCCTCTGAGAACTGGGTTTGTGTTTCCTACAATAAATCACCTTTCAGAACTGTGGACAGTTTTCTGCCTCTGTCGTGCTTTTGGGTCCAGTAAACGTACATAACAGTTAAACTGCATTTGTCTCTGTTAGATTTTATAGTCATGATGCACATGACACATGCTAGTGTCAGAACCTGGTCTCTGGGGTAGCCGACGATGGACGGGAAGACGACACGGGGGACATCGTCTCCGGCAACACCGGCCTTGCACACGCCTGAGCCGTTGTCAATAACGAGGGCAGAGATCTCGTCTTCCATTTCTGAAAGGAAACATTTAGATTAATGAGAGACATGGTGCTTATTTCTCTCCCATAGCTTCACCCTCCTTCCTTGTGGTACTATTTTTTAAAAGTAGTTATTGCCATTGATGTTGTTGCTGTCATTAATAATACCATTATCAGCTATTTAACATTGTCCTGTCTTTACTTGTTCTTTGTTTACCCCAATATCTAAACAGTTTGTTAACAAACTGTTGATGCGAAGTAGTATTCTGGTTTTAGCCAACTGCTAAACAAATCAATAATATTTAATGTTATTTACACAACAGCTTTTTATCAACTGTTTTCTGATAATGTGTCAGAAATAGAGTCGAGGATGTGTAATCTTCTGTAACCTCCCAGCTCAGCATTGATATTTTAAAAGACTTCCATTCCAGTGGTACAGCATCTTTCAGCATGACAGCCTTGATGTATTGTTGCTGAAACCTGTCAGCACTTAACATGAGTTCAATGTGAGGATGAACTCTTCAAGTTCCTGTTCAGTACATTTTTCTCATCACACAAAACTGAAACTATCTTTTAAGGCGTCCCTCCCTGCAGCCCACAATGGAATGTCATTTTTCAGGCTTCAGCCGTCCAGCCTGATCAATTTTACTTGTAACAAAGGTCTCATCGGTCAGGATATTTCAACTGGGTTCAGCAGAACAAGAAACACTCCTGTTTATTAAACTCTGCAGACTGTAGACCATCTTTATTATTATTTACAAGGTTTTCATATTTGTAGCCTACTGCACCCTTTTTAATTAACATTTGAGACCAGTCCAGTTCGAAGCAGCATCAGATCTGTGAGCGACAAGTTACTCAAGTTATAGTTATTTTAAGAACCTTCACTTTATTTAAAAAGCGAGATAAAGGGATGTTGACCACGCGTCTATGCTCCTCCCTGTTAACATGATAGATCCATTTCACTCTGATTTGTAACTTGAAAAGTAAATTTAATTTTATTATTATTTCAAACTGCATGTTAAGCTGATGGAAAATGTTTGAGTTAACATTCTCAAACTTGCAGTGATTTTGTCTGTTTTCTCAGACACGCTGATGACAACCACATCAGAATGAAGTCTTTAGAAAACTGTGTGCTAACAAGCTTATTAAACAGCACCTTAGAGTAAGACTTGAACAAATTCTAGCTTCTTTCAGGATGTTCAATCTTTGCATTAAAACAAAAACCTAACTGTAACAACTTTACAGGATATTATGCTGTTTTGTGCATACAGTTGGAACCTTTCTCTTAATTTGAAAGGGCTGAAAAAATCTTTTATGCATCTCTAAAGCTAAAACAGCTCAATCATCCTGTCATCACCTGCCCGTCACACACCTGAAGTGATAAGAGTGTTTGAGTCTGATGAGTGAATCTGTGTCCTGTCTCTAAACTCAGCTGTAACATTTTGCTTTGGGAAATAGTTCAGATAAAACAACTAAAAAACGGTCAGAATGGCACAGCTGGCTCACCTGTGCAGGTGTCAGGTTTGTCTGTAGGTGAAGTCTCGCAGGTGTTTACCTTCCCCAGATATGCTTGGTGAAAGCAGCATCAAGAGTCAAACTGCACTGGTTTTATTTTGTTCTCTGTTCTCTGGGCTGGTACTCTGATTGGTAAGAGCAGACTGTATAAGATCGTGTCCTGATTAGCTAGAGAAGGCATCTGTAACAAGAGGCAAGCAGAACAAAAACCTGTTTTTAAAATAACAACCAATCAGGAGTTGTCTGAAGCTGTATTTATTCGATTAGTTAATTAGATCATGTCCATTTCAATATTTGACTAATCTGCTGTAATAGTATTTTTGAAAATAGAAAAGGGCTTCTGACAAACCCCAAAGCTTTTCTTGACTGAAATTAAAAGTTATTGATTTAACAAATAAAGTCAGCTGGTAAAAGAAAGAACAAACTGTAAAATATAATAAGTTGACTTTACTTAAAAAGGAGGCAAAGTCACTGCCTCAGATAAATTACAGTTTTTCTCCATTGCTTAAACACTATAACCAGACATTTGAACAAAAATGTCAAAACATAACTCCATTTTTCAAAAGCCACACCCATTTCCCTAAACTCTAAACACAAATCCCTTCATTTCTCACTGCCTACACCATGTGGTCACTGAGAAAGCACTGACGTTCAAAAACTGTTCACTCAATCAGTACAGGCTGAGCTCAGTTAGTACACAGCAACCCAGGTGGAAACACAAAGAGTCATAATTAATAACACACCAATCAGAAGCTTTACAGTTTTTCACAATTGCTAAAACACTAAACCCCATTCTCTGAACCCAGTGCTCAGTGGCCTAAATCCATTTGTACAATCAGTCACTCTGTAGGCAAAACCTTAAACAAGTTCAGGTAGTTAAGACACTGTTTGCAAATCTCCTCCACTCTTTTTGCAAAACTCTAAACACGTTCTCACTCACTAAAACACATTTTGCACTGTGATGCAAAATGGTAAAAACATGAAGCAAAAGTTAAACACAACTACAACACAACTGTCATCTTTTACACACAGCAACTCATAATTCTGCACACTTGTTTCTAATGATGTGATCAAACCAATCTGTGGTCAAGTCCCCGGCCAGCGTGGTGGCAATGTCACACTTTGACTTTGATTTTGCAGTTGCACAACATTTTTGAGTGTAATGTGCTTTTCCTTTATAGTTTTTTTGTTCTTTGGGCTTACTTGAATATACAGATATTCAATATTGTATTACTTGCAGTACTTACAGTATACTATATTCACTGTACTTAGTTGTGATTACTATACTTTTTACCATTTTTTACAATTGCTAACAAGCAATTTCTTCAAAGTGTTTCTACAAAGTGTTGCTGCTGGAGAGCTGGTGTTTTTATAAAATAATTTGATATTGACACAACTATGCAGTGTTTTGGTAGTTTTAGTGCATTTTGGGTGTGAAATTACTGTAACTGTTGTGCAAGCTGCATGTTGGTACAAACAACAGTGTGAAGAGTTTTGAAAAAGTAAACTCAGTACTGAGAAATAATGAAAAAAAATGTTAGCGATTGTAAAAAAACTAAATTGGGAAATGTGTTTTCTCTACAAAAAAAATGAAACATTTTCTGTAACGACATGCCCTGTACGATGTGTTCTCAATTTTTTAATGTAGTGTCTAAAGAATGCTTGTAATGTTTTCCTATTGACTGGCTGTGTTAATGTTTTGAATGCATTGTTTGATTTTGAACACAGGTCACATGGTTTTGAGGCAAGTGTTTGATTTTGCCAGAAGAGTCTGGGGTTTTGTGAATGTAGTTTAAAGACTGGGGGTTGTGTTTAAAGTTTTGAGAATATGGGTGGAGGTTTCAAGAAATGTGTCTTAGCAATTGTGAAATACTGTAATAGAAAGATAAAAGGGCCAGAGTCAGTTCATTCAGATTAGGAACAATGGATCAGAGAAATATGAAGGAAGAGGTGTAGGACACCAGAGAGGAAGAGGAGAAGGAGGAGGAGGAGGAAATGCAGTATGAAGAGGAGTAAGAGGTGAAGAAAAAGAAAAGTAGGAGTTGGAGGAGGAAATGGGATTGGAGAAGGATGAGGAGGCGGAGAAGGAGGGAGGAGGGAGGAGGAGCAGGTAGAGAACAAGAATGTACCAGATCAAAGACAGGACGCTGGGGCAGAATAATTGGTTGTTTGGTGTGTTGTACTGTGCAGTACACTAAGAAATAAAAATGTGTGCTAATGTTTACATTTTTTTGGTCATCATGCGAAAAGGTTTTTAAGGAGGAGAACCACAAGCGACCGTAACAAACAGTTTTTGGAGTATTGTTTATGATGTGTAGTGTATGATGTGTTACTGCAGCTGTTCATCTGGTTCAAGAGGTGTTGTATGTTAGGACTTAATCCTACTTGCAAAACTGGCTGAGCAAGACAGAGATAACTGTATCTATGTATGTAATCTCTATTTTGAAACACCTTTCTATTTTGGCACATGCTGCAGAGGAAGAAAGACGCTCAGCTGAAAAACTATGTGCACTTTCTCTCACTGTAATGCTTGCCTAAAGCTAGCTTGCAGCCATTTTCAGGTAATGAAAAGTCCTTTACCACGCAATGATGATCATGGTAGCACCAAGCACAGAAAAGAAATGCACAAAAGATGTGTTAATTAATTAATAAAGCATTAGCTAGCACCTTTATGGAGAGCCAAGCTTAGCTTCTAACCAGGTACTCTTAACATTTTAAACACCTTACAGTTAGGATATTACAGTTTTTTACAAACTCTATGACAATTTTTTCAATACTTTTAACAAATTTCCTAAACTCTTAACACAGTTAGCACTACATCAGTCTGTATAAGCTATACTATTAACACATTTGTTGTTGCTTTAACACAAAATGCATACAATTAACACAAATTTAAAATACTTGAACTTCTTTTACACACAAGCTCAACCGAGACCAAAACAATGTAATTTTACAGTCAAATTTACAAATGCTTTCACACTGTATGTCAGAACAGATAACATCATGTTCTAAACATAACTTATATAGGCTAAAGTCAAAGTGAACAGCTGTTCATATTGTCAATTGAAACACAAATATATTCCCTGTATCTTATTCCATTGCTAATGAGAAACAGCTTATTGAAGTTATGCAAATATATAAATCACAGCTGATTCCCATCTAGGAAGCACACTCAGGTGTTGAGGTTCTTTCAATCGCATGATCATTATGTTATAAAAGAGGACTCTTTGGGCTGATCTTGTGTGGAAAAGGAACAATATAGAGCAACACAAAGAAAGAAAGAAAGAAATAGAGAGAGGAAGAGGAGAGGAAGATGAGTACCAGGACAAGGGAGAGGAGTTAGAATGCGTGGTGGTGCTCAAAGAAGGACCAGAGCTAGGGTAACTGATCAAATAAGAGCTACTATCATTGACCACGTCATAAACCACGGGCTATCATACAGAGAGGCTGGTGAACGAGTACAGCCAAATCTCATCCGGGCACAGTGGCATCCATTGTCCGTATTTTCAGAGAAACCAAAGACCTGACACATAAAATAATGCAGTTTCTGTAATTTCAGCTGATGATAGTGTTTTTTTGTCATTGTGTTATGATTGACTAAATGTTCCTGTTGGAAGAGAACATGTGTTAGTGTTTTGAATAATTATTTGATTTTGAAACATGTTTGCAGTGTTTTGTTAGACATAGTGTATTGTGTTAGTGTATTATTGTATTTTGAAAATTAGTTTTGGAGTTTAGTTTACAATGTGTGATTTTGAGCATGAAATTAACCGTTTTGCCAATTGTGTGTTTTAGGTGTGTTCAGCGTTGGGCAGCAGCGTCGCTATAAGTAGCGCCGTTACTAGTTTAACTACATTTCTCAGTAGCTTGGTGGTAGCGTCGCTATTTTCTGAATCAAATAGCTTTTCAGTAACGAAGCTCTTTTATTGGCCGAGTAGCGCGGTAGCTTCCACACGCGCTACATTTTACCAAGCACTTCTGATGGATCAGTTAGTGACACCACCGCCACACACGGACCTGTATGTGCAGCCGGCAGAAGAGCTTCCTGTGATGGTGACATCACGTACCGATCCTTGTGATGATGTTTGCGACTTTGCTGCAGGGGAATAAAGACACGCGCGACGGAGTGTCTCTCTCTCTCTCTCTCTCTCTGCCATGAATGTTTAGGTTGCAATGTTGCCAGAGCACACAGTTACATATAAACTATAAAAATATAGAATTAATTAATAATTAATTAATTAATAATATAATAATTAAGTTGCTTTATACAAACAACAATGTTTCTCCGTTTGTTGCATGAGGAAGTACATTTAGCAGCAATGATATGGCAGGAAGTAGGAGAGTTTCTGTGTCTGATTTAGCTCTCGCACACATTGGAGCAGGTTCTTAGTCTTTCTTCTATTAGGCCTACTACTGTGGAATGAAGCTGGTTCAATATAAACTAGGCCTATGTTGTGTGTGTGAGTGTGTGTATATAAATATTTATATATAAATGACCTAACTATAAACTATTAAAACATTAAAAGTAGCTTAGATGTAACTAAGCTACTTTTGCCACGTTGCTGTAGCTTAGCTTGCTACATTTCACTGGGGGGTAGCTTCTGTGTAGTGAAGCTTCATTTAATGTAGAGTAGCTAGTAGCTTAGCTCACTACATTTTCCAAGTAGCTTGCCCAACACTGGGTGTGTTGGTGCGTTAAGAGTTTAGGAAACTTGTTAAATGTATTGAAAAAACTGTCATAGTGATTGGAAAAAACTGTAACATCTTACAGTTTTTCTCAAATGCTAAAACACATTTCACAAACGTTTCCTCCATGTTCCCCAATGTCTAAACACAACAGCCTTTTCTAAAGCTACATAAACACAACCACACCTTCTCACTTCAAAACTCAAACTTTCACACCAAAAGAGCAGCTCGAAGCTTTCAAAAATGTAAACACTATACACATCATTACACACTACAGCAAAACAATTGAAAACACAATGCTCAATTTGTGAGAAGGTTCTTTGTTTCATAACTGCCAATGCATATTTTTAGAAACTTTACAGTAAAGGATCTTCTTAGATCTCTGCAGAGGATTAGGCATTTAGATTTGTGAGTTTCATATGAAGAGTATAAATCTATAGTAAATTCTGCATGTACACTACTGTAACTCAAATGCAAAAACAGAATCTATTGCACACAACAGCACTCTTGAAAACATGATCAGGGTGTGAAGTTTTTTTATTTACTTTATTCACACCACAATCACTGTGCGGCATCATGTCGCTGAGCTTCATCGGGTCACATCACCTCATCCACATCGCAGGCTATATTGTCTCTTGCCAGGCACCGTGGGAAAAACGGCCTGGAATAGCGAATCCATCCTTGGAAGGCCTCCACTGGGATTTCAACACAGGCCAGCCCCATTGCCCTTAGGAGGTTCTCTCTAGTGTATGGTTGTCTGTCATAAACCTACCATCTCCACGATGGGAAGAACCCCTCTATACGGTTCAGGAAAGGGGAGTAGGGTGGCAGACAGACGTTTAAAAAGTGGTTACTGTTGGTGGTGAACCACTCTCTGATTTGGTTTGTTCTGTGGAAGCATATATTGTCCCAAATGATCACATAAATGTGATAAGCGGACCCAGGATGGTGTTGTTGGCGGTCCAGGAGGATGTCTTTTAGCTCCTCTAGGAAGGTGAGGAGACGTTGGGTGTTGTAAGACCCAAGGACAGCTTGCCGGTGGACAAGCCCCTCCAAACCCATGGCCCCACAAAGAGTAATATTACCCCCCCGTTGGCCAGGAACCTCAGTGATGGCTCATTGGCCAATGATGTTACGGCCTCTTTGCCTTTGCCTCCTCTCCCTCGTTGGCCTGCTCCTCTTCTTCCATGGCCAGCTCTTCTCCCTCCTCTGACTCGAATTCCTCTTCCCCTGACTCTGCCTTCATCCATTGTGTTTGTTTGGAATCTTCAGCAAACTGTGCACTCTGAACTTGCTTTTATACATGTGGTCACAGCATTAGCAACAAGTGTCTTCAATTTTGAGTCGTTGTGTGTAATGAATGACGCCAGGTGTGTTCATTGTGTTCAAATATTGCTGACTGTGGCAAGCATTTTGCATCACATGAGCTTTCATTTGAGAATATGAGCAGAGTTCTTTTGCAACTTGTGTTTTAGCAAGGAAAAATGTGTTAAGATTTATGAGAACGGAGGATTGTGTTTTGTGAATTGTGTCTTCATGTGAAATGTGTTTATGATATTGGAAAATGATGGCTAGATTTAGTAAATGTGTTTAGACAACTGGTCATTTGGTTTAGAGGATTGGCTTTTGTGTTTTAGCATTTGAGAAAAACTGTAATACCTTGGTTATTTTGTTTTCTTTTTCCTTTTTGGGTTTGCAAGAAAATGGTTATAATGCTTTTGTGATGGTTACAAATGTTAATAAACACAGTCTACTAAGTATTTATCAGTGTCAATCTTGTTTATTTTTGATCTCATCAATGTGTGTATATAGAAATATCTTATCAAGTCAGAATGCAGTTAAACTGGCTTTTAATACAGAATACCATAGTCTAACCTTAAAGTTCCAACTATTTTCCAAACTGCTGCTATGATCAGAAAACTTAATGTTTATTCTACTTAAACCTTTTCATGTTGATCAGTTATTAAGTTATTCTGCTTGAAGGGTGAATCCTTAAGAACCAAAGTGAAACTGGATTTTGAGGCTGATGTGATTCCCACCTTAGTCAGTAAAGACATTCTAAAGAAAGTATCACTCAAAGGTGATTATGAAGAGTTGACAATGATGTTCTGAGGCAGGCTATTTTACAGCTAAACAACATTTGTTAACAAAAATGTTGCTCAAAGGAAGAAACCAACAGCAAAGACGTTAGATAAAAGCATAGAAACAAACAAACAATATGCATAATGCGCCGCGGGTAAAAGCGGAAAGAAAAGGGTGGGGCTGAGAAGGCGAGAGAAAAAAATTGCGGAATTTAGATACTGAAGCCGCTAAATGTCGCAAAGTAACTGAAATATTTAGCAACACAGCCAGCAGCAGCTCCTCGCAGTTAAATATTAGCAGCAGACCCAGCAGTGAAGAAGTGAGCCAGACAGCTATGCAACATGCCACCAGTGATGATGAGGGACAGAAAGATGAGCTGGTTCCACAGGCAGAAACAGGGCAAGTATCATAAGAACCTGGCATTTTAATAGGGGTGTGTAGACTTTTTCTATCCACTGTATGTATGTAACAGTGAGGGAATGCATTCTGTGGCAGTGTGTCCGTTTGGGCTTCTGTAGAAAATTTTACACACTGCTTTATAGCTGAAGGCTTCAACTATACGGTTCAGGGTGTAATATTTATGAGGATCTAATGACAAAAATGCAATATAAGATCCATATTGAACAGTTATGTTTTTATTACCTTAGAATGAGCCATTTCTATCTACACACAGGTTCTTTACATGGCGGTCACCATTTTGCATCGCCATGTTTGTACAGTATCCAAGAACAGACAAACAGCGCTACAGAGCATTTTCCATCTCTCAAGTTGTTGTTCTGGCAGTGTAGATGCTCATCACATTGAATTAGTATAAAGAAGAAGAAGAGGAAAATTCAAAGCAGCGCTTAAGTTTAATTGATCCTCACCTGACACTGCTTTTGTAAACTAAACATTATATGTGTTATATGGTTTATAATGAACTGCGGTACAGAAACAGTAAGACTTTCATTTTCCATGTTCATTTTCCAAACTTGCACTAGACTTGTGCTAGATATGGTTTATGAAGTGTTCTTCATTTACTTTGGTATGTTAGTCCAGATGAGCCAACCCTCCCTGTGACCAACACATTCTCATCTCAATGCGTCATATCTGACGCTTTCATCCGGAGTGACAAAGCGTAAGGATTTTACGCTAAAGGTACACTTCCGCGTCCCTGTGAAACGCTCCCGTTTCCCTACGTTAAAAGCAATACAAGGAGGCTAACCCTACCTGTTAGCACATCGGCCGTGAGGCCGATGATGCAGCTGTAGGGTTAGCCGGTCGACTATGCATACATTCAGTGACTTGGGTTTAGGCACTAACATTTCGGATGGTTGTGGTTAGGGTAGGGGCTTCGGGGGGGCTGTCAACACCTTTATCACGAACTTAGCTACCTAGCTAGCTACCGCTAGCTAGCTAGCACTTCCGGTCCGAACTGGAGCGTCTCATACAGGCGCTCGAGCGTCTGTATGAGCGCCAGGCGCTCCATGAGACGCTAAAGGGCACCTTTCGCGCAAAATACTTACGCTTTGTCACTCTTTCTCAAATCGTCGGTATATGACGCCCTGAGATGAGAACGGGCTCCTATGACTGAGCAATTTGTTGCAATTCGCAACCCTCACCACTAGATGTCACTAAAACTTACTGTTATGACTCCGGTGGCTCCGATGACCACATTCTCTTCCTATGGGCTCTCTGTTGGTCCACCAGACACCACCGCCAGCCACTCCCGCTTTGTCGATTCTGTAAGAGAAACACCCCGGCAAGTAGTGTGTTCTCACTGCACAATCAGTCCTGTGTCCACAGCCACACTACCCAGCTACCAATCTGTGTCCGCCGTGAATATAAAGATCGTACTCACAGATTTCCTGGGTGGGGAGCCGCTCTTAAACCTAAAGCCTCTCCAGACAGAAGCAGAGTGATTTTTTTTAGAATGGTGCTATAGTCTCTCTGCCTACAGCTGTTTAGCATCTCGCACCGCCTTGCTTAATCTGTACTTTGACTCCTTGAACTTGGCCCGGTCTCCATTCCTAAACGCCTCTTCCTTTAGCTGTCTTAGTTTGGCTGTAATCTGGGGTTTGTCATCGTTATAACTCCCACTGGTGCATGTTGGAATGCAGCTATCCTCACAGAAATACTCACAGCCTCTGCATGCTCATCCAGGTTGTTGGTAGCAGTCCTGAAAACATCCTAGTCAGTGCAGTCCAAACATGCCTGGAGGTTCTCTACAGCTTCACTGGTCCACTGCTTTGATGTCCTCACTACAGGTTTACACAGTTTTAGTTTTTGTCTGTAAGCAGGAATCAAGTGAACCATGGTCTAGTCAGAGTGTCCCAGTGGAGCTTGAGGGATAGCGTGATAGGCTCTGCTTACTGTGATGTAGAAGTGATCCAAATTGTTCCCATCTCTGGTTGGACTCTTTATGAACTGTCTGCATTTGGGGAATTCATGGCTGAGGTCACCAAGAACAATAACCAGCGTGCGCTATGCATCTTGCATGTTGGTGTGGGGTGGAATGTAAACACAGAGCAGAAAGTAGCAAGCAAACTCACAGGGAGAGAAGAATGGTTTACAGTGTATTAGTAAATATTCCAGGTCATGAGAACAGTGTTGCTGAATCACTGTCACATTGTTACTCCAGCCACTGTTAAAGTAAAACAAACATCTCCACCTTCTGTGTCGCGGTCCGCTCTGCACACCTGGAAGCCAGCCAGATGCAGCGCGGAGTCTGGTATTGATCCACACAGCCACATTTCCATGAAGCACAAAACAGAAGATGAATAAAAGTCTTTCCCCAGTTTTTCTCCAGCAGTAGCTGAAGTTCATCCAGTTTATTGGACAGTGAGTGCACGTTTGAGAGAAATATTCTCAGTACTGGCCTGCAGTGTCCTCTTCAGCGTAGTCGCACCTCCTCCCTCTCCCCTGGAGTCTCACCGCATGAACAGCAGAAAGTGAAGGCTTGACTGGAACGTCCAATAATTCCACTGATGACTCGAGAAAAGTTGGAATTAAATCTTTCGAGCTCTTCTCTCATGAAAGAGCTCCAGCTCCATCACAACAGAATGCAAAGTTAACAAACGTCAACAGGGCGTACCAAAATACCATGGCTGCCCTGAGCGGCAATATCTTGAAAATCTAGGAATGTCTGGCCATCTGTTTGTGACCTCAAGCTTAAGCACACTTGGGTCTGCAGCAGTGGCGTAAGACAAACAAAATGATGACTTTGGAGTGGCCTCAAAATCCTGACCTGAATGTTGTGGCATGACCTTAAAAAAGCGGCTAAGGTCGGAAACAGTGTGGCTGGAGTGTGGCAACAACAATTCTGCAAAGATGAGTAGGACAAAGCAACCTGTTCGGAAGTTGTATATTTATTGTTGCTAACTTTACTGGAAGTTGCATATTTGTTGGTGCAAAGCGATGCTAACTTGTTTGTGGAGCCATAAACGTCAAAAAATGACGCAAAGGGGTATCCAGGTCGTTGAAAGGCGATGCCAAAGGGCCTTGAACAAGTGTCAATATGTGAGAAGTCAGGACTGAGAATTTGTTGGACAAAATTTCCTCTACAGTGCTGTAAGGCTCATTGCCAGTTATTGCAAATGCTTGCTTGCAGTTGTTCTGCTAAGGGTCCAACCAGTTATTAGGTTTAGGGGGCAATAACTTTTTCACACAGGACCATGTAGGTTTGGATTTTTTCCCCCCTTAATAATAAAAACCTTCATTTAAAACATGCATTTTGTGTTTACTTGTGTTATCTTTGTCTAATATTTAAATTTGTTGATGATCTGAAAAATTTCAGTGTGACAAAAAACTCAGCAATCACACCAGGAATCAGGAATCACACCACTGTAAATGTGTTGTTCTGCAAATGCTCTGATGAAAGACAGTCATGGTTGTCATTTAAGGAATGAGGAAGAACATGTAGGTATTTTACCTGTTGTTTTTCAGACTACACCCACTGCAGGTATTTCACAGATTAAATATGAAGAAAACATTCTGTTTGGCAAGAGACGTATTCCACATCAAAGAATTAAAAATGATTAAAAAAACACTCACTCAAAAGAGGTTATGTTTAGATCAATGTATGTTTAGGCAGTTTACCCTCATTCACATGTGAACGCACGTTTCTTTTGTCTTTTCTGAAATACTAAGAAACGTCTGATCATGTGATCTTGTCTTAACATCTTACTTTTTTTCTTGAACCTTCTTTACTTTGACTGTAATCCTCTTGGTGTGAAGACAGCAAGAATTTCTGCAGGTGAGTGAACTAAACTTCATACAAACAAAAATACAGTAAACCGGTGATGTGCAGAAGCAGAACTGATCAAGCTGTGAGCATTTAATATTGAGACATTTTAAGAGCCTCTAAGGATTCTGAAATTTATCATTGGTCATTCTCAGGTGAGTGCTGGCTGTTATAATCACATTTACAGCTTGTTAGTATCTTAGAAACTTCAATAACTGATCTTCAAACAGATTTTGGTTCACTCATGTTATATACTAACAGACAGAAACATGCTTTGACAGTTTCACATAATTAACTGACTTGGGGAAATTGCGCTATGTGTTCAGTGGAAGAATACAGGTATCAAACAGTCCATGAAAACTTGCTGTACTTTAGATGAGGTTTAAATTTTAGATTTCAGATTTCACTGGTTAAACAGAATGAAAAGGGGAATTTTATCAATTAAAGGTAAAGTTAACTAAAGGTGTTGATATTTAAGATTTTTACAGGAACAATTTTACCTTATAGCCTACATGTTTTACTTAAGTACTCCAATTTAACAATGGATTTTTAGAGAACAAGTTAGTCCAGTTAACACACACCCACACACACATACACACTTAAAAAGTAGCTCTTTTCTTTAACATGTTTTTAGTCCAGAGAAGTACATGTCATTTTTATTTACCTGTTATTTAGATTTCTTGCTGCTCTCCAGTTGAGTCTCCTGCAATGTTTTCTAGCAGAGACACTTTGACAACAACAACATATGGTGAGTCCAGTCAGACTTTATACAGTGCACGCAGAAAGACAATTTTTTATGTGCTTATATTAAGCTATATATATTATATATTTCAGGTTGTTTACATCACATCAAGAAATAGTGTAGCAATTGTAGTCCTCTTGATAGGTTATGCCTCTTAAATATAAAGGGCCAACATTTATTAGACAAGTTCATATAAAGTCAATTAAGCTAATTCATCATATTTAATGTGATTGCAAATTCTTTGCTGTCAATGACAGACTAACGTCTACAAGCCTTAAAAGTAGTGAGATCAAGATGAGATGTAAAAATGTGGATCCCATTTAAAACGATCCTTCATTATAATTGATTTTTGGCAATTTGGGAGCAGCAAACTGCAAATACAAAACTAATATTTCAGTTTAAAAAGTTGATATAGTGTGGAAACACTGAAACACAAACAGGATATTTACTTAACACAACAAATTACAGCCACCACAGTAACAGCTGAGCTAAATCGACATCAAAAAACAACTTTATGAGCTTTACAAAGCTTGAGCTCCTGTTATGTTTCCCACCCCAGTATAATCACATGTGTCATCTTTTAGTTGATGGCTGGTTACTGTTGAAATAATCTGCACCTCTCTTTTGTGTTTTCTTTGTTGTGTTAAGGCTTATTATTTGAAATATGTCATGGGTGTGAGGAGGGGTGCATAGTGTCAAGGCAGGAAAGACAGGTTTTGGACCCAAGCACAGAAACACTATGTGAGGCGGGGATCAGTTCACCTGTTTAACAAAATACAAAGGGTACAAAACTTTTAGGGGATGGCAGGTAATCTAGAAATTTCAAGTTAATTTCAATTAACAAAACATACAAATAAATTATAGCCATTGATTTCAAAAGTCCACAGAAAACTCCAAAGGCAATCATCCAATTGGAGTGGAAAACTGGACAATAAATGCTCACACAGACACAAGCAGGCAGCTTAAACAGGTGAAACACATTAGATAATCAGAGGGAAACACAGACAGGAAGCAAGGTAGCACAAGAATACAAGACACCAGATGATTTCAACATAAGAAAAGGAAGCAGACAGAAACTGAATCCAAACCCTGACATGGTAGACCAACAGAGACATAATACTGTATGATGATGTAAATTATGGTCACACTGCACACTTGAACAACTACATGCCCGATTCAGTTTCTGGACCCACTTTCATCTCGAGAACAAAAATAAGGCAAGCAACTATTTTTAGATTGTGCCCTTGCCCTCAATGAAAGTTGAATGAATGAAAGTTGAATGAATGAATGTTGAGGTCAAGGGCAAGTGGACTTGGTTGAAGATACTAGAAGAGGTTTTGTCTCTCATCTGAGAGACTTCTTCAGTTCTGACTGGTAGTGAAACTTAGCTATTTAACCTCTGGGATCATTAGCTAGGTTCATCAATACCGCTGGTTCGTTACTGCTCCTGGGTGTGGTAACGAAAATCATCATGGTCGTTTGAGCCACCCATGGCCAAGTCTGAAAGACCATTGTTGGCATCTTCACCTGAAGCCAAGAGGAAATGCTAGTTCAGTTTCCTGCTAAATTATGAAAGTACAACATTGTAAGTGGGGGATAACTGGTGGCGTAAATCCCCCCCTCTGTTCAACAACGGTTTCTTAATCCGAGTGTAAATGGCTTCCCTGACTGCTCTTTCAAACCAAATCCATCTTCTCTGTCTAAAATGTGCACCTGGTGATCCTCAAACGAGTGTCCTTCAGATGTAAGTAAACTGCAGAGTCTTGACCTGAGGAGTTGGCCCTTCTGTGCTGAGCCATGAGGTTGTGTAGTGGTTGTTTAGTTTCTCCAATGTACAGGTCTATGCATTCCTCACTGCACTGTAGTGCATACACTAGATTGCTTTTCATATGTTTGGGTGTGCAGTCTTTGGGGTGTGCCAGTATCTGTAGAGTGTTCTTGGGTTTAAAAAACACAGGGATGTTGTGTTTGTTGAAAATCCTCCTGAGTTTCTCTGATACTCCAGACACACATGGAATCACAATGTTGTTGCGTTCGACCTTCCTCTCCTCATCCCCGGTAGTCTTGGTCCTCTACCTGGATTTTGTGGCTGTTTTCACAAAAGTCCATTTAGGGTGTCCACAGGCTGTAAGTGCCCCCTTCAGGTGGTTCTGTTCCTTCTCTCTGGCTTTTGCACTTGTTGGTATTTGGTCTGCTCTGTGGTGCAGGGTTCTGATGACGGCTAGCTTGTGTTCCAGTGGGTGGTGAGAATCAAAAATTCAGTATTGGTCTGTGTGTGTGGATTTATGGTAAACCCCAATTTCCAGGCTCGTTTCCTCTTCAATGTGTATGGCACCATCCAGGTAGGCCAAACTGTTGTTGTGGACATCTTCTCGTGTGAACTTAGCTGAGGGTGGTTCTGCTGTCCAGGGTGGGGTCTTGTAGTAGCGGTTTCCTTATGGATTCTACTGCCTCTATGTTGGGGATGCAGGTGAACTAAGGTCACATCATCGGACACCATGATTTCATCTGGGCCCAGTTTCAGCCCTCGAAGTCAATGGAGTTTTGGATGTGGTGGGGCTGGTTACCAATCAAAGGGGCTAGGATGGAAACATGTGTTTGGCAATGTTGTAGGTGACCGAGTTGATGCTGCTGGTAGGCCTGAGTGGGGCTCCTTCTTTGTGTATTTTGGGTAGTCCATATGCAAGGAATGTTTAATCCAGGATACAAAAGGTAACACTGTACCCGGTAGATGGAGTTTTGTTACAGTGTTTTCTTTTATGTGCTTTAATTTTGGGTTGTTTACATCCACATCAATAAATACTGTAGCAATTGCAGTCCACTTGATTGCTTGTGCCTCTCACATCTAAAGGGCTGATATTTATTAGACAAGCTAATATAAAGTCAAGTGAGCTTATTCATCACATTTAGCATGGAGCTCCCATTTATTAAGATCCTTCATTATCATAGATTTTTGGCCATTTGGAAACAGCAAATACAAATCTAATATATTATCACAGTTGAGTTTCCTGTGACGTTACCATCTGAGCTAATATCAACAGACTGTAAATATGAGTTGTTTCATAGCTCTGAGTCCTGGAGGTTAGTGACGTGCGATACCACTTAATTCCTATATGAACCAATACCAAGTAATACCCAGGCTGGTATTGCTGATACTGATACCAATACTTTTTATATATTTTATTTGTAGTTTAATGTGACCCCCCACCCACACACACGTTTGCCTTTGGTGTGAAAGACCAAGGTTCGATTCCACACTCCATGACACATCCATCAATGTGTCCTTGAGCAAGACACTTAATGCCTCGTTGCTCCAAATGCATGCGACATGATTAGCAGTTGTAAGTTGCTTTGGATAAAAGCATCAGCTAGATGAATAAATGTAAATGTAATGTAAATAACTATGGCCTGAAGACTGAGACCCTTCACAGACATCTTACTTGACATTTTGTCTTTATTACTTAATTAAATATTTTTTTTAATAGAAGTGCATTGCATTCACCAAAGAAAATAAAATTAGACACCTTAGTACTTATGAGAATAGATGTCATAGTTATGAATTATGAAATCTTTTCTCATACTTAATAGATACGTTTTCTAAAATTTTTTTATTTTTTGCGTGTCACATTTAAATCACATTACAACTCTGAAAGTAAAGTGATGTACTTCCCTTTTGTCCAGTAGAGGGCAGCATGGACCTACCAATCATTCGTTTTCATGAAGAGGTTCAAGAGAGATTTTTCCTTTTTTGAGCAGTGTGAGCAGGTTTCCCAACAACAACAACATGCCACAGTAAAGTACACTGTTTACCTTGATGACAAATAAAGGTGTTCTCATTGTCTGGTATTTTTTAATTGTTTTTGCAGAAGAAGACGTTGTGAAACCTAGAAAACACAGAAACTGCTTCAGCTTACTGCCCCCAACAGTGAGTCACTGTTTAACAACAACCATTTTGGCATTTGTAATTTGTAATTGTACAACTAATTTGTAATCCAACATTTTATAATAAAATAAAATTTGTATGAGCAATCAATGTGAAAGGTACAGTATGTGCTAAATAATCTCTGAAATAACTGTAGAAGGTGTTTAATAAATCACATTTTGTGGATCTGACCAGTTTGTTTTCTTTCATTTGAATCTCAATAAATCACAGTTGCATTTATCACGTTATAAATGCTGACAGGTTTATGCTCCCAGGACATCAGCCAATTGGATTTAATCTATTTAGTTTTACTAAGTATGCAGTATCTGTTAAAAACATCAACAATGAGCTAAAAGGGTGCATTTAGGTGTTGTAACAAACTAGTATACCTGTAAGTGTATATTTTCTCTTGGCTTCTGTGAAGAGAGCTGGCTCCCTAATTTAGTGTTTTTCTCTTTAGTGTCTGAGCTGAGGGTTGTTCTGCTGGGGAACAGCTGGTCTGAGAGGAGAAAAGTGGGGAACTTCATACTGGGAGAGACTAAGTTCAACACTGAGGAAGAACCAGGTGACTGTCTGAGAGAAAAAGGACGGTTGAAGGAAAAAGAAATAGTTCTCATCAACACCCCGGATCTGCTGCATCCCCACATTTCTGAAAACAAACTGACAGAACATGTTAAAACCTGCGTGAGACTCTCTGATCCTGGACCTCATGTGTTCCTGTTGGTTCTACAGCCTGAAGACTTCACTGAGGAACACAAACTGAGGCTCTGCAGAGTCCTGCAACTCTTCAGTGATCGATCATTTGATCATTCACTGGTTCTGATATCAACAACCAGAGAAGAGATTCAAACCTATATGGAACATCCACCCTTAAAACACATGATCAGAATGTGTAGATACAGATACCTAAAGCAGGAAAACCTTGAACTGCCAAATTTGTTGGCATGTTTGGTTCAAATTGTGGATAAAAATTTTGGAGAGCACGTCAGCTGTGATCTGTTTAAGAATGCAACAACTGCTCAACTCGCCGCTCATCCAAATCCGCAAAAGGAAACTGCCCTGGCTGGTGAACAAGCTTCTGGTAAATTCAGGAAACATTCTGACATTTGTTTGGAAACTATTATCACAAATCATTATACCATGTTATTTGTTTGTTGTGAATGTAATTGACATTTTTATATATTTCTTGCAGAGTTGACATCCAGGACTGAAACTACATCTCCATGCCAGTGTAAGTAAATGTGCTAAATAAAAGTTGATCTGTTTGTGTCAAGATACTATAAAACTAAGTTCCTTAGTTTTGCTGACGTTGAGGACTGGATTGTTCTCTGTACACCACTTCTCGATATGAAGTCTCATCAATGTTTGAAATCCGGCTGATGATGGTGGTGTCGTCCGCAAACTTCACAACGGAGTTCGATGCAGTCGTGGGTGTACAGCGTGCAACACATTCTCATCTCAATGCGTCATATCTGACGCTTTCATCCGGAGTGACAAAGCGTAAGGATTTTACGCTAAAGGTACCCTTCCGCGTCCGTATGAAACGCTCCCGTTTCCTACGTTAAAGCAATACAAGGGAGGCTAACCCTACCTGTTAGCACATCGGCCGTGAGGCCGATGTGCGCAGCTGTAGGGTTAGCCGGTCGACATGCATACATTCAGTGACTTGGGTTTAGGCACTAACATTTCGGATGGTTGTGGTTAGGGTAGGGGCTCCGGGGGGGCTGTCAACACCTTTATCACGAACGTAGCTACCTAGCTAGCTACCCTAGCTAGCTAGCACTTCCGGTCCGAACCGGACGCCCCGGAGCGTCTCATACAGACGCTTCGAAGCGTCTCATGGAGACGCACCGGGTGCGTCTCCATGAGACGCTAAAGGGTACCTTTCGCGTAAAATACTTACGCTTTGTCACTCTTTCTCAAATCGTCGGTATATGACGCCCTGAGATGAGAACGGGCTCGAATAAGAGGGAGCTGAGCACACAGCCCTGGGGCCTACAGTGTAGAGCACTGGAATGGAGGAGGTGTGTCCGCCAATCTGAACTGACTGGGGTCTGTTTGTGAGGACGTCCAGTATTCAGTTGCAGAGTGTTGTATTTCAGTTGCAGAGTGTTGTATTTAAACCCAGAGTGCTGAGTTTGCTGATCAGCTTCATGGGGAAGATTGTGTTGAACGTTGAGGTGAAATCCACAAACAGCATTCTGATGTAAGGAGTGTGAGGGCTGAGTGGAGGACAGTGGAGATGAGGATCCTGGCTGGCCCAACCAAGTCCAGCCATTTTGTCAGGAATGTTTCATTGTAGTAGTAGGAGGATAAAGCTGGTACCTGTTAAAGATAGGAGAGTATTTTTCTCAATGTATTGTGTGGAACTTTGTGAGGTTAGTTGTAGTAGTTGCAGTAGTAGTAGTTAGTTGTTTCAATTCCAGTGCAGTCTGATATTCAAAGTTGATAACAGTAGAAGTGTGAGAAGAGACTCACAAGAAATTGTAAACAGGAACTAAATCTAATGTCGGTTCCCACCTTTGACCAGATATGATTAATCAAAATCTATCCCGAGCAAACTGTAGCCAAGTTAGTGATGTTAAAAAAGTAAGAAAACAAATTTGTTGTAGCATGAAGATATTTTAACCATTGAAGGCAAACATATCTCTAATCACTGCCATTAATCCTTCTAAAAGAATGTGTTATCAAATGTGGTAAAGGGATATAATGTGATGAAAATATTGTATCGCCAGTTTGGAAGGTAATTTTCAAATCTTATATGTTACAGCACGCAATCTCAGGATAGTGTTGTTGGGAAAAGATGATGACCAAAAAACAACTCTGGGAAACATCATCACTGGGAAAAAGGATTTTTCTGTTCCATATTTATTTGCAAACAAACATTGTCAGGCTGCCTGTGGAGAGTGGAAAGGAAAACCGTTCACAGTAGTGAAAACTCCAGACATGTTCATTCTGTCTGTGGAAGAAGTGAAACAAGCAACAAGAACCTGTGTGGATCTTTGTCCTCCTGGACCAAATGTTCTGCTGCTGTTAGTGAAGCCTTCTGATTTCACTGAGGAGAACAGACAAACACTGAAGTTCATCCTGAGTTTGTTTGGTCAAGATGCTTCTAAACACTCAATGGTAATTGTGACTCATAATGAGGTGAAAGAGAATTACTGTATTAAAAAACTCATCCAAGACTGCAAACAAAGGCAGCTCAGAATCAATCTTGACATAAAAAATATTCTAAACCATCACCAGCTGATGCAGGAATTGGAAAATATAGTCAGGGACAACAGGGGACGACATCTGACTTTAAGTGAAGAGGCAGATCTGAACCTAGTGTTGTGTGGGAGAAGAGGAGCATTGAAATCTTCGGGAGCCAAGGCCGTTCTGGGACAAAGAAAGATTGGTTCATCTGCTGGCAAATCAGAGTGTGTTAAACATCAGGGAGAGGTGTGTGGACGTTGGGTTTCCCTGGTGGAGCTGCCTGCCTTGTATGGAAAACCTCAGGAGGCAGTGATGGAGGAATCACTCAGGTGTATCTCCCTCTGTGATCCTGAGGGCGTCCATGTCTTCATCCTGGTCCTACCTGTGGGTCCCCTCACTGATGAAGACAAGGGAGAGTTAGAGACCATCCAGAACACATTCAGCTCTCGAGTCGATGACTTCACCATGATTCTGTTCACTGTGGAGTCAGATCCTGCAGCTCCAGCTGTTGTTAACTTTGTAAGTCAGAACAGAAAAATCCAGGAGCTCCGTCAGAGTTGTGGAGGAAGACCTTTTATTCTCAACGTTAAGGACAGGCAGCAGATCCCAGAGCTGCTGGATGCTGTGGAAAAGATGAGCATTGCAAAGTTTAGATCTTTCACAAAGGACATGTTCATCAGGGCTCAGATGAAGAAGGCTGTAGATCAGGAGAACATTAACACAAGACTTAAAGCTGAACTGCAGGATGTTAAAAAGAAAAGTGAGAAAGGAAAAGATGATGAGGATCAGAGCAGAGAGTGTGTCAGGATGGTGCTGGTTGGGAAGACTGGCAGTGGGAAGAGTGCAACAGGAAACACTATTTTAGGCAAAGAACATTTTAAATCCCTCCAGAAGACTGTCCCCAAGTCCTGTGAGAAAGCAACAGGAGAGACTGATGGACGGCCTGTCGCTGTGGTCGACACCCCCAGCTTGTTTGATGAAACTTTGTCTGAAGATGAAATTCAACAGGAGCTCCACAAATGCTTCAGCATGTTGTCTCCTGGACCTCATGTGATCCTGCTGGTGCTGCAGATTGGGAACTTTGAACAAGAGGAAAAAGACTCTGTGGAACGGATCAAGAAATATTTTGGCGAGAAGTCTGGAGATTTCATCATCGTTATCCTCACCAGAGGAGATGAAGTGGACGGTCAGTCATTTGATATCAAAGACTTTGATGGCTCTGTTAAAAGTCTCATAGCTGACTGTGGAGGGAGGTACCAGCTGTTCAATAACAAAGATCACACAAATCGCTCACAAGTCAGTGAGCTGATGCTCAAGATCGAGGCTGTGGTGAAGGAAAACGGCGGCTGCTACAACACAGAGGAATTCACACAAATGCAGGTGAAGAGGATTTTGAAAGAGAAGGAAGAAGAGATGAAGAGAAATGAAGAAGACATCAGGAGAAAATATGAGGAAGATTTGAAAACATTGAAAAGGAAAGTTGACGAACAGCGTGAAGAAACTGAACAGGAGAGAAAACTGAGATCAAAACAGCTAAAGGAGAAAGATGAATGCATCAACAAGGAGCGCCAGGAGAGAAAGAAAGAACGGGAGGAAGAAGAAAGAAGATGGAAAATACAAGAAACTCTGCAACAGGAATGGAGAAGAAAACTGGGAGCGTCAGAAAAAACACTTAAATCAGAAAGAGAGCAAAGAGAAAAGGCTGAGTGTGAGCTGGAAATGTGTAGAAAGGAGAATAAGAGAGATCGAGAAGCCTGGGACAAGGACAGACGACGGAAGAATAAGTTGTTTGTTCTGTTGATTTTTCTGATATTTTTATTCTGTTATGTTTCTCTGAGTTGCAGATGAACAGTTTAACAGTTGGGTGATTCATGTAGAAAGTAGTTTAAGAACTGGTCCAGTAGATCCAGCCATAGAAGGGCTGCAATGGCTGAAACCGCTTCAACAGAGTTGTTGTGGACAATTGTGGCCATCAATAGTAGGCTACGTCCATCGGCAGGCTGGGATTGTTATTTTGTCTGACAACATTATGTTTCTCACATTTCTGTTGTCTTCCTCCTTTGTTCCTGTGTCAGCTGTATTTTTTAAAATCTGTCCAAGTGTGTAAGTTGTGTCAGCTGTCTAGGTTTAGATTACCAGTATCAAAGTGGACCTGGATAGTACCAAACAAAATATACTGTATGTATGGAGTGTATGTATTGGTAAAAGGATTTCTATGCAAGGACAAAAATGAATATGTACCATGTGAACACATGTAAAATATTGATCTGTCCATCCATGTAGGGAAAGGTCATGGTCTGTCATCATCACATTACTTTTTATTCTATGCATCCATCTAGCTACTGCCTCCACCAACTGATGAAGAAGATAAAACGATGGATTAAAAGGTAAGTTAGTCACAGTGACATTTTCTGGCATTGGTGAACTGTGGCCGTGCTTCTACATGGTATCAGAATCACAAGGAGCTTTGGTGACATGGTAACTGTATTTCTTTCCTTTAAGGGGAAAAATTGGTCAAGTTAAATTAACAAACTATTGGACTGATCAGGGAGGTTGGGATTTCAGGGGGTTAATCATGTTTCGGAGTGCGGATGAATCTCTCGTCTTTTGTTTCCTGTGTGTCGTCCAGGTTGGACGAGAAATAATTTGAGTTACAATAATACATTGTGATAAAAGTAACAAACTGACTTTATGTTGTTTTTATTAGGATTATAGTGAGTTCATTTGAGTGATGTTTGGTTGATTTCTGTGGTGTGACATATTAAGCAGTCAGCTGGCAGTACTGTTCACAGCAGGTATCACATCTGCCCCTTAACTTTATATTTTGCATGTGTGCTTTTCCCCTCACTTTTTTAAGTAATGTAAATTCTTACAATCGTAACTTCAGATGTAGCTGCCTCCATGAGATAATTCCATTTCAACTTTATGTTCTTAGCAGCTTAAAAACAAAACTTACCTCCATTTTGTTTGTTCATTTATGTCTTGTCAGTTTTGTTCTACATTGTGAAAGATATAAAACACTAAAACATATTTTCATTGCGATTAAAATGTTAATTGTGAACTGCATTTTATCTTTTTTTTATAAGCAGAGGTTATGTGTATAAAGATGCAGTTTTCTGTTTACCTCTCAAAGACTTGTGACCAGTTTTAAAATTACACAATAAACCAAAACCAAAACAAGCATAAACTATGAAGTGAAATTAATTCAGAGTTTGTTTGGTCAAGATTCTTTTAAGCATTCAATGAGCACACATGAGTAACCAAGTGTCTTGGTTAGACTGTGGACATGTCTGAAGATGAACATAGGTTATTACTGTGCAAGTAAAGTGCTTCAGGATTTCAGTATGTCATGATCCTTATGATTGTGATAAATGTCTCTATGATACTTTAGGAGATCCCTAAATGCGTTATAATACCAATACCTCAATCAATTGATCAGAAGTAATCTGAAGACATCTTGAAATATTACTGGGTCAATTTCTGAGATGTAAGCTATTTGTATTTTAAGTATCCTAAATATTTTCACATATTCAGATTAAATATTTATGTTCAATAAAAATGGAGCCAGGGTGGGAGTGAATAATCTTCAAAAGTGGTAAATTTACAAAAACTAACCTTGGAAATTCCCGGACATTAAAGTCACAAACAATCCAAAACAAAACACTGTTTTTTCTTCTAGACTAATTCACGGCAAAGGTCAAAATACATAAGATAATAACATGATTGTGGGCTAAAATCACAAGTTTCCTCATTGCTAAAACTGATTGTGAAGGACTATCATCTTCCACTGCATGCATAATTAATGACAGAGGTGTGTGTGTGTGTGTGTGTGTGTGTGTGTGTGTGTGTGTGTGATGTTACAGCCTTGCAAACTAAAGCGATGTGGTTCATAAAAATAATAAAAAGCCCTATTTTATGGAGTTTGTTTTTTCATAAATCTATTACTATAAGGTCAGAGAATGTCCAAGTTTTTTACTTGTAGATTTGTGTTTATTTCTTCCCTGTTACCACTATAATCTCAGAAATTCTGAGTATTTCTCTGATTATTACCCCTCACCCCTGGTCTCCTTTTTTGAGAATTACAAAGGACTTGATATCCAGTTGCACCTTTACATCTTAATGAAATTACACATAAAAGAAGAATCCATAAAATACAGAGAATTAAAAACATTGTGAAATAAATACAAATTTTGTCAATGCTGCAAGGCAGGCCGAGTGTCGAGGCAGGAAGCACCAGAGGCGCCGATGCAGCGTAAAGATTTATTTAAACACCAACAGAAAATATCAGGCTTACAGGAGAAGGAAGCAGAAGTCCAAATAAAGGCAGGTGTCCAAATATAAACATAAATCCAAACTGGAGATCATCATCCTGTGAGACAACCAGGGGAACACTCAACAAGGACAGAACACAATAAAAGACAAAATACCATCCATGGCATAATGCTTAACTATTTGCAGGTACAGGTTTTTTGGTTTATTTTACAAATGTTTTGTATTTAAAAATGAAGCACCTTACCCTCAGTTTATGTGTGGCCTGTGGCACTGCATGCTTTGTAGGCTATTGTAAGCCTCAGATGAAGAATTGCAGACAGACTGTTAAACACTTTTTTTTAGATTCAAATATCACGTTGGCATTCTGTAGCATGCAGCATTAATAGCAAGGCAGGACAGGTTATGGTTCAATTATATTTTTTTCTTATCAAATACAGCAGTAACAATAAACTTTACATTTTGTAGAAATACCAATGCAGATATGAAAAACGAGACGAGAGAAATTGTGAGGGAAGTTGAGATATAATATCACAGGAAGGCCGGAGTTTTATATAATCCCTGATATCATCTGAAAAATTGTTTAGATCAGGGTTTTAATATCTAAATAACTCACTGACTGATTTGTTTTAAACTTCTGCTCTATTTTACTGAAAATAATTATTTCCTCTGTAATATTCAGGGTCTTCTCTGTTTCACTGTGTTTTCTGTAAAGTTTATATATTATATATCAGAGATAGTGTCATTTGGTTTGAGTTTTTCACCTCTAATTTGTAAAAAAGGGTGGGCACAGTGAGCTGCTGTTTCAGCCTTTTCAGTCTGTAGACAATCTTTCTGCTCTATTGGTTTTCTTCTGTTAAAACTATTTTGTTGGGAAGTAATTGCTTTTTTGCTGTTTGTTTTATTTATTTTGTCCTGAATGTTATTATTTACTGATAAAAACAGAAAACAGCTTAGTAAAGAAAGGGTGAAGCAGTTAACTGCCAGTCTTTTGTCACTGTGGGTCTGACTTTGTTATATTTACATGGGAGCACTGGTCCAGATCAGTCTGAAAGTCAAGACTGTAAAACTGCCAGTGTGCAGATGAGAGGGGCTGCATCATTTATTATTCATTTTAAATAGCTACAGGCATATTTATTCAGCTGTAACCTGACAGGACTAAATGTCCATCCATCCATCCATCCATCCATCCATTTTCATCCGCTTATCCGGGATCGGGTCGCGGGGGCAGCAGCTCCAGCAGGGGACCCCAAACTTCCCGTTCCCGAGCCACATTAGCCAGCTCTGACTGGGGATCCGAGGCGTTCCCAGGCCAGCGTGGAGATATAATCTCCCACCTTGTCCTGGGTCTTCCTCGAGGCCTCCTCCCAGCTGGGCGTGCCTGGAACACCTCCCTAGGGAGGCGTCCAGGAGGCATCCTACCAGATGCCCAAGCCACCTCAACTGGCTCCTTTCAACGCAAAGCGAGCAGCGGCTCTACTCTGAGCTCCTCGCGAATGGCCGAACTTCTCACCCTATCTCTAAGGGAGACACCAGCCACCCGCCTGAGGAAACCCATTTCGCCGCTTGTACCCGCGATCTCATTCTTTCGGTCATGACCCAGCTTTCATGACCATAGGTGAGGGTAGGAACGAAAATTGATCGGTAGATCGAGAGCTTTGCCTTACGGCTCAGCTCTCTTTTCGCTACAACGGTACGGTAAAGCGAGTGCAATACCGCCCCGCTGCTCGATTCTCCGCCAATCTCCTGCTCCAGTCTTCCCTCACTCGTGAACAAGACCCGAGGTACTTGAACTCCTTCACTTGGGGCAAGGACTCATTCCCTACCTGGAGTTGGCACTCCATCGGTTTCCTGCTGAGAACCATGGCCACAGATTTAGAGGTGCTAATCCTCATCCCAGCCGCCGCGACTCTGCTGCGAACCGATCCAGTGAGAGCTGAAGGCTACGGACCGATGATGCCATCAGGACCACATCATCTGCAAAAGCAGTGACGAGATCCCAAGCCCACCGAACCGCAGCCCTCCTCGCCATCGGCTACGCCTCGATATCCTGTCCATGAATATCACAAACAGGATTGGTGACAAAGCGCAGCCCTGGCGAAGGCCAACCCCCACCTGGAAAGAGTCCGACTTACTGCCGAGTACTCGGACACAGCTCGCTTTGGATGTACAAGGATTGGATAGCCCTAAGAAGGGCCCCCTCACCCCATACTCCAGCAGCACCTCCCACAGTATCTCCCGAGGGACCCGGTCATATGCCTTCTCCAGATCTACAAAGCACATGTAGACTGGATGGGCATACTCCCAAGCCCACTCCAGGATCCTTGTGAGAGTAAAGAGCTGGTCAGTTGTTCCACCGACCAGGACGAAAACCGCATTGTTCCTCTTCGATCTGTGGTTCGACAATCGGTCGAACCCTCCGCTCCAGCACCCTGGCGTGGACTTTACCAGGGAGGCTGAGAAGTGTGATACCCTGTAATTGGCACACACTCTCTGGTCCCCTTTTTGAACAGGGGAACCACCACCCCAGTCCTCCACTCCTTGGGCACTGTACCCGACTTCCACGCAATGTTGAAGAGACGTGTCATCCATGACAGCCCCTCCACACCCAAAGCTTTTAGCATCTCTGGGCGGATCTCATCAATCCCGGGGCTTTGCCACTGTGGAGTTGTTTGACTACCTCAGTGACTTCCTCCAGGGAAATTGACAAGAAACCCCCATCAGCCTCCAGCTCTGCCTCTACTAGAGAGGGCGTGTCAGTCGGATTTAGGAGTTCCTCAAAGTGTTCCCTCCACCGCCAATTACCTCCCCAGTTGAGGTCAACAGGGTCCCATCCTTACTGTACACAGCTTGGACGGTTCCTCGCTTCCCCTCCTGAGATGGCGGACAGTTCTCCAGAAACACTTTGGTGCCGACCGAAAGTCCTTCTCCATGTCTTCTCCGAACTTCTCCCACACCCGCTGCTTTGCTTCTGCCACAGCAGAGGCTGCAGTCCTTCGGGCCTGTCGGTACCTTGCAACCGCCTCCGGAGTCCTCCGAGACAACAAATCCCGGAAGGCCTCCTTCTTCAGTCGGACGGCTTCCCTGACCACCGGTGTCCACCACGGTGTTCGAGGGTTACCGCCCCTTGAGGCACCCAAGACCTTGAGACCACAGCTTTCCGCTGCAGCTTCAGCAATAGAAGCTTTGAACATTGCCCACTCATGTTCAATGTCCCCAACCTCCACAGGGATGCCAGAAAAGCTCCGCCCGGAGGTTTGAGTTGAAGATCTCACGGACAGGGGCTTCCACCAGGCGTTCCCAGTTCACCCGCACTACCCGTTTGGGCTTACCAGGTCTGTCCAGCGTCTTCCCCACCCCTGACCCAACTCACAACCAGATGGTGATCAGTTGACAGCTCCGCCCTCTCTTCACCCGAAGTGTCCGAAACATATGGCCTCAAATCAGATGAAACGATAACAAAATTGATCATTGATCTTCGGCCTAGGGTGCTCTGGTACCATGTACACTTATGAGCATCCTTATGCTCGAACATGGTGTTTGTTATAGACAATCCATGACTAGCACAGAAGTCCAACAACAAACCCCCACTCAGGTTCAGATCAGGGGCCGTTCCTCCCAATCACGCCTTTCCAGGTAACTCCGTCATTGCCCATGTAGCGTTGAAGTCACCCAGCAGAACTATGGAGTCCCCTACTGGAGCCCCATCCAGGACTCCATTCAGGGTCTCCAAGAAGGCCGAATACTCGAACTGCTGTTTGGTGCATATGCACAAACAACAGTCAGAGTTTTCCCCCCCGCTACCCGAAGGCGTAGGGAGGCGACCCTCTCGTTCACCGGAGTAAACTCCAACGTAGCAGCGCTCAGCCGGGGACTTGTGAGTATCCCCACACCCGCCTGGCGCCTCACACCTTGAGCAACTCCAGAGAAGAATAGAGTCCATCCCCTATCAAGGAGCACGGTTCCAGAGCCAAGACTGTGCGTGGAGGTCAGCCCCACCAGATCTAACTGGTAGCGCTCCATCTCCCGCACAAGTTCCGGCTCCTTCCCCCACAGAGAGGTGACGTTCCACGTCCCCAGAGCCAGCCTCTGCCGCCCGGGTCTGGTCCGTCGAGGCCCCTGACCTTCACCACCACCCATGTGGCAGTGCACCCGACCCCTGCGGATCTTCCGATGGATGGTGGGTCCAAGGGATGTAGAGGGGGGGGCCACGTAGCTTCTTCGGGCTATGCCCGGCCGGGCTCCGTGGCAAACCCGGCCACCAGGCGCTCGCTGACGAGCCCTCCCTCTGGGCCTGGCTCCAGACGGGGGCCCCGGGCTTCCTCCGGGCAGGGTTATTCCTCCTCTTTTTTGATCTACCATCAGGGGTTTGTGTGAACCATTCTTAGTCTGGCCCTCACCTGGAACCTCTCTGCCTTGGGAGACCCTACCAGGAGCACTAGGCTCCAGACAACACAGCCTCAGGTTCAC
>JALXJV020000005.1:35678187-35698307 GCA_024633595.2 Lepomis macrochirus | reverse complement strand
GAGAGGACTAAACTTCGGTGGCAATAACTGAAGATGAAAATATTAATCGAAGAGATTAGACATAGTTCAGGAAGCTCATGGTCAGGTGATTGTAAAATGACAGTCCGACTCAGTAGGCCTTTGGCTATTAAAGGGGTGGTATTATGCTTTTTGGCTTTTTCCCTCTCCTTTATTGAGTTATATACCTTTTATGTGCATGTAACAGGTTTGCAAAGTGAAAAAGCCCAAAGTCCAGCCCAAAGGGAGTTCCCATCTCCCACTCTGAACTGCCTGAAAACAGCTTGTTTGTAGTCCAGCCCTTCACTTCATTGACTTGTGACGTCACAATGCAAACGCGTCATAAAGCTCGCCAAGCGGCTGGCGGGGTCAGACACGCCCTCAAACCAAGCTAGTCTGAGTGGAGGCTCTTTGGCTCGACTCGCCTTTGTTTGGGTTTCCATTGTGGAAAAGTTGGACCTGTACCTGCTTCCAGGTACTTTTTTTCATATCACTCAGCCTCCGTTGAGGTTCCAAGCGAGCTGAGGGAAACTAAAATGTAACGTGAAAACACGACAGACTGCTGATTGGTCAGAGAGAATATTCACTATTCACTGCATCATCATTGCACCAGACAGAGGTCAGCAACAGGAAGTTTATTTTACAGTTTTCGTATGGAATTTCATCACTAAATCCACTCAGCGTCCTCTGCTCCCGTGGAGCAGGGCCGAGTAGAGTCGAGTCTATCAATTTGCGCTATGGAAGCATTTTTCAGCAGCATAGATCGTCAGAACACCGGTAACAGTTCAACGTTCAGTCCCGATGGTAAGATGTGGAACAATGATGTTGTGGACTGGTAATAACTTAGACCATCTATAGGTTACAGTCGCAGTCTGAAGGCTTTGATTTGGATCACACTACCTTGTTTCTTATGACCTGCCCTTCTCTGCTTCTGATTGGCTAGTAGTCCTTACCTAAGAGCTGTGTATGTGCAACTCCAACAAAGATTTTGTAAAAGTAAGTTGCATCACTCTGTAGGCCTAGCTCAAAAGCGGAGCGTACAACTCATGGGTGAAAAGAGGAGCTGCAGCAATGTGCAGTAGCTATATGTAGAAAAATATGGTGTTTTTTTAAATTAAACCGTGTAAACCTGTTCTGGTACAACCCAAAATTAAGATTTTGAACCTGAAAATGAGCATAATACCACCTCTTTAATGATTTTTTGCAATGTAAAATTTGTCTAGGTTTAAACTGACTGTGAAGGTTTAGACGTCTTTGTTACATTAATAAAATCTTACTCATGTCGTATTTTATGAAATGCTGTCAAAACACATTCAGACTATCAGCAGATAATGAAAACTCACTTTTACACTACATTTATTAGTTTGCACCACAGTCATTCTCACTAAGAAATCCTCTCATCATATCCAGCTGATAACTACGATAGGAATGTTCAATCAGTGCGACTACAATTTAAACAGCATACTGCAGCACTGTAGCTCACGGTAAGTTTTTCTGTGCAACTGTTGCCAACCTGACAGCTGCATTAATGTCCACAGAGTCACTGTGTCATAAAGGACAGTGCAGATTATAGATTTTATTCTGTGCTGAGGATAAATTTACATGTCCAATCCGATGACAGGTGTCCACATCGATGACATCACAAAAGCGTCATGTTCAAGATCATGTTGGAGTAAAAAACAACTAATAGCCATATTTAACTGTGATTTCGATATTTCTAAACTGTGTTCCAATATGTGCTTTGATATTGACAGTATGAATGAGGAAATGTTCAGACTCCGCAGCAGGAGTCAGAGAGAATCTCAGCCTTAGTTGAAGTAAACCTCCTCCCGAGTAAGTTAGGTTACAGAGCTAGATTGTATCTGATCTCGCTCTCTGAAATCGAAAACCCAGAGTTTTCCTCATCTCGGGCCCAATTTACTCAGAGTTTTCACTAAACCCGCTTTCTGAAACAGGGCCCAAGTTGTCCCTGAACTCCACACATCAACGCAGACCTGTCTCTTTTTTTCTGCTCGTCACTTTCACTTCCTCTGTTTGTGTCGCAGCAGGAAACTCACCAGGTAGGTGAACTCGAGCAAAACTAGATCCATAAAACTATTCAAGTCTAAGTGTTTTCTCTGTGTTGTTGGCGGGTCAGTAGAGCTGATGATAGAACTGCAGGAGGTTCCAGATTCACATTATTAACTGTAAAATCAGCGATATTCCTCCGTCAGTCGGCTGTTCTCATCAGACACAGCTTCTTATTATGACACTAACTTCACTAACTGATGGTTTGTGTGTTTTGGTCTGAACCCAGAGTCCTGATCTGTTTTCAGTCCTGTGTCATCTCCAAAGCCTCTCTGAGGCTGAGACAATGTTTCTGTCAACATTTAGGACAAAGTGAGCGGAAGACGCCACTTCAGAGAGGAGGCAATAGCCCGCTCTCTGATATCTGGGTGGGCCGGGTTTTAACGTGCAGCAGTATTGTGAGGGAATCAGTCTAAACTGTCATTCTGCAATTTTTATTGATTTGAAAGAGGCAAATGTCGTTGTCCCTGCTGCATACAGAGATGATGCATATTTTTATACATACCAATATCAGGCACGTGCACACATAGACATAAAAAGGGGCTTCAGCACCTGCCCTTTTTCTTCCTCAACAGAAAGTGCTCTTTTTTCTGGGGTGCTTTAAAAATGAATAGCTATAATATATTTGTTCCTGTTTGCGTACAGCTTCCCTGTCAAACAACTACATTAATTGCATAAAAAATCTAAATAGGTAATAAGGTCGGTAAATGAGACTGTAGAGTTTCGATGCCCTCTCTCTCTTTCTCTCTCTCTCCCTCTCGCTCGTTCCGCGTCTTACTTCCGGCCCGCAGCACACAGACAGACAGCAGCTTCTCACCCAGCAGTGTTTTTTCTTGGTTTGCGTGGAGGTGAGTGGAGATGAACAAAACACTAAACTACCAGTGCCTCGAGTTTGCCGCTAATGAGACAAAAGACAATACAGGCCTATGTCTTCCTAACATGACTGATGAGCTGAGCTAATGTAATAAGTTAGGTGAAGTTCAGCAATATCTCATGGCCAAACAACCTAATGTACTTGGAGACACTACAGATGAGTACAGTATAGGACCTAACATTTGTGTCTAATAACGTCATCACAGTCGCCACATTAATAGGCAACTAATTAATATGCGCCACTTTGCACGCATTTGACAAGTCACTGCAGGTGACTTACATCAATGTATTTTTGAAGTTTTATTTCTTTTAGAGTCAAAGAAGACATGGAAGTAAAATAGACCAAAATCTCAAAGTTGACCACTCCATTAAACAGTAACTTCGTTTTTGGATTGTAGACTCCCCATCTAATAACTATCCATTCTATTAGTGTGTGTGTGTGTGTGTGTGTGTGTGTGTGTGTGTGTGTGTGTGTGTGTGTGTGTGTGTGTGGTAAGTGTTCAGTTCAGTATCCTGTTGCTTGGCTGTGTGAAGCTGAAGGTTTTCTTTTCTATTTGGCTTCTTGCTTGTGAAACAAAAAATAAAAGTATACTTTATTTCATTTATTTTAATTATGCCTGCCATGGATTAGTGTGAAGATTTTTGTTGATTTTGAAGTGTTATGTATTCCAGTAACACCAAAAGAATGAAAATGATTTATTGATTTAATCAAATTAATAATTAAACGATGTCATTTATTGTCTGGGGGGGCTCTGTCACAAGGGTGAGGCTTCATATGCACAATGCCAGTGTTGGAAGGTCTGATGGAGAAAGGGCTGTCGCACTGCAGCTATCTCTCCTGTCACAGGGGGTTTGGTGACAGAACAGTCTTCACCCACTCCCTTGTGATACGCTTTCTGCAGGGTGTAAGAAGAAGGCAACCGCTGTCTCTCTGCGCCTCAGTAGGACTTGCTGCTTGTGTTGGTGGCTCTAATATCTGCAGCTTCTGAGGCCCTGGAGCAGTCCTCGTTGAAAAAGCTTGAACAGCTCTGTGCCCCTCTACCAATAAGCTCTGCTGCTCTGACGCTGTCTGCTGAAGAGGCGGTCGGACGCTGAGGCAATAGGGACACTGCTATTTCAACATCACACGTATCTGTAGCAACGTTCTATTGGTCGGCTACGTGCACGATAAAATTTCAGTGGGCAAGTGCGTGCATGTGATTGGAGGAGGTAGTACCCATAGAGTCCATTAGAGGGCTCCGTCTGTACTTATAGAACTAGGGTTACAGTATTGTAATCTTCGTTTGCAAACACTTTAAACAAATAAGGTGCTTTTTTACCAGCAGTATTCCCTTTACACAGTAGCAATAAAATATTTCTTGTAAATCTCACCTTTATTATTAATATAATCATATCAAATATCAAACCAAAGCGGTTTAACACTGCCAGGGAATTACCTTCTATCTAGCTTGTTAAAACAAGTTATCAGAGTCCAGTTTTCTTGTTTTTTTTCTGAACAGGTATCAGCAGAAACATATTTCTTTTATCAGGGAGCAGCAGAAACAGTCTCAGTAGCAAGTGTCCCTGTCAGAGTATGGTGAAGTGCTCACCTTACGCACATGCCCGCCCATTGCCAAAGTTGAACTTTCATGAACTTTTTGTATGTGACTTCTAGCACAAATCATTGGAAGAAAGACTGATCCTCGCTGTCTGTGGGTTTCCAGAATCTATTACTGTTGACTAAATAGGACATCAGCAGGAGGGAATCTGCATGGAAGAGCATCCCTGCAAAACTGGATGATGGCCCATCAGGTAAAGTTATGTGGCCTATAATTTTAACTTAAGTTAAATAGGCTACAGTTGTGTAGTGCACAGAAACAGTTGCCATGGTTATCCTCCAAACAGTGCCTGCCATTTACTTGCAGAGCGCTGTCTCCCTTCCTGTTCACCTGAGAGAACCTGCCGAAGCCTCTCCACTGCTTGTTTAGGAGGGTGATTTGGAGGCTGATCAACATCCCACCTCTGCTGTGACCCGTGGTTTCACTGTGTGTATTTGGACTTTCAAAAAAAAAAAAAATAATAATAATAATAATAATAATAAAAGCTGCGTTAACATGCGCTAAAAGAGTTTTAATTAACGTGTTAATGCGATAACGCGTTAACATGCCCAGCCCTAATTCAAAGATTAAAACAGTAATGGAAAAACAAAATGAAAAACATATTTTACAATACATTACTGTATAACACAAGATAAAAGTAGGTAAAATGAGTATATCAAGAAACAATGAAAAACATGTAACAGTAACTACAATAGACTAAACATGAGTAGGCCTAATTTTGCTGCTGAACCGATCAGGACTTGGCCTCTCTCTCATACATGTTTATATAAATAATCACACTATGATTTCATTAACTACGATTAAATTAACCTAATTTGTTGTCCATTTTCAAATGATAATAAATTTCTTTCTTCAAGCTAGTGAAGGATGCAGATTTTCAATAGTAGTATAAGTTTCTTAAATACCGTTGAGAAAAAAATGAATAATCCAACTCTGTATTATATATCTCAAAGTATACAAATTGCTATAATATTCTGTAATAACCCAAATCTTCAGAATTTTAGAACAATCCAAAAAATGAATGGATCAATGATAAGGAATAAAACATTAGAATAAATAAAACCTAACAATAATTACAGTTTTCACTCAACTACAACCCAACCTTAACTGAACTATAAACTGTATCCTGATGTCTTATTCTTGTCTGATGATGACTGTGATGATGATGTTGACATGTTACAGGACAGTTGGTGAGACAGAGTCTTTGACTTTAGCAGGACACAGAGCAGCAACACTAAAACAAGTAAGTATTCAGTCTTTGTCCAAAGACATTTACTTAACACGTATTAATGAGTCAATCATGGCTGTCTGAGTGGATGAATCTGTGATTGATTAAGAGAGTTTAGAGTAAGATAACCTATTTATTATTCCCTCCAGTTGAATTGGTGCCTGATGTTTTCAGCAGAGCACATTATGGCGACCGCACCATCAGGTGAGTCCAGTCAGATTTTAGTAGTCTGGATAACCCTTGCGCGTTGGTATGTGTCATCCTCAAGCTCGGGTCCTCTACCAGAGGCCTGGGAGTTTGAGGGTTCTGCGCAGTATCTTAGCTGTTCCTAGGACTGCACTCTTCTGGACAGAGACCTCTGATGTTTTACCTGGAATCTGCTGTAGCCACTCTCCCAGTTTGGGGGTCACAGCCCCCAGTGCTCCGGTTACCACTGGCACCACTGTTGCTCTTACTTTCCACATCTTTTCTAGCTCCTCTTTCAGCCCTTGGTATTTCTCAAGCTTCTCGTGTTCCTTCTTCCTGATGTTGCTGTCGCTTGGGATTGCCACATCTATCACTACTGCCTTCTTCTGCTGTTTGTCGATCAACACGATGTCTGGTTGGTTAGCCATCACCAGTTTGTCAGTCTGGATCTTGAAGTCCCACAGGATCTTAGCTCGGTCATTCTCAACTACCTTAGGAGGTGTCTTCCATTTTGACCTTGGGACTTCCAGCCTGTACTCATGGCAGATGTTCCTGTACACTATGACAGCTACCTGGTTATGGCGTTCCATGTACGCACTTCCTGCCTGCATCTTACACCCTGCTGTTATGTGCTGTACTGTCTCAGGGGCATCATGCACAGTCTGCACCTGGGGTCCTGCCTGGTGTGGTAGACCCCAGCCTCTATTGATCTTGTACTGAGTGCCTGTTCTTGTGCTGCCATGATTAGTGCCTCTGTGTTGTCCTTCAGTCCAGCCTTTTCCAGCCTTTTCTTGATATCAGCCACTTCTTCTATTTGTCTGTGGTACACGCCGTACAGCGGCTTGTCCCTCCATGACGGTTCTTCATCTTCCTTGTCCTCACCTTTCGGGTTTCTGCTGGCTGAGGTGTACTCCTGGATCTTTGTCATATATATATATATATATATATATATATATATATATATATATATATATATATTAGTGTGAGAGAGAGAACATGAAAACGTTGAAATATAAAATTTTCCGCGGCAACCCAACTGAAACCTGGAATGTAATACTTTGTCCAGACATTCACTATTTATGTCATGCAAATATCAGTCTGAAAGCACTTTAAATACGAATGGTTGATCTGTGTTTTTCTGGATTTTTATAGATGATGAAGATGCAGATTTACAAATCTGCACCCACAGCCCTCGCTTGAAGCGTCCCGACTGTAAGTCAAATTGAAAGAGAATTCTTCAACATCATTTTATGTCATGAAAACAATAAAGTATAATAAACTAAGAAATTAAGAAAAAATAATCAATTATCAACAGTAACAATGAAATGCTTTTACCAGGAACTACTGAGGACCACGCCGCAACAATGTGTCATTTTATAGGTTTAATGAATATTCTGAATGTGAGGACAGATGAAATGGATGTAAAGGGGAAGGGTGGTAGAGGAATAAGGATGTTGTCTGATAGGCCGGTCTGGGAAAATGAATGAGGACCAGGTGGAGGAGACTCAGCGTGGGGCTTCCGTCTCGATAGTGGTTTTGCCCGAGTAAGTTACTGGCCCCCCCAGAGGTACCTAGATGAGACATGAGAGAGGTGTTCGATGGGTTGAATAGGAGGAGATAAGGAGATAAAAGGATGAGGGAAGACGGGATGAAGGGATGTGGGGTGAGGGAAAAGAGGATGGGAGATAAGGGGGGGAAGGTAGATGGATGAAGGAAAGGGAAGGTGGGACAAGGACTCTGAGGGTGTACTCACACTAGGCAATCTGACTTAATGACTTATTGAATTATGTCTATATCTCTGTATCCTTATAGTTTCAGATGTAGGTCAAGCCCTGAAGCGCAGAGGGAGTGATCAATTTCTACTGCCTCAAAGTGAGTCAAACTTAACTGAGTCAGAATTATTATTAATATTATTTTGTTTAATTACATTTCAATTTACAGTCTTTCATGGGTGATCATTCCAAGGGTGTAAAATGCTATTCAAATTGGGGTGGCTGTGGTGCAATGGTTAAGACAGTGCCTTTGGTGTGAGAGACCCAGGTTCAACTCCCCACTGTGACCCATCCACCAATGTGTCCCTGAGCAAGACACTTAACCCCTTGTTGCTCCAGAAGCGTGCGACCTCTGACGTTTATAGCAATTGTAAGTCGCTTTGGATAAAAGCGTCATGTAAATTGCTGTCTTATTAATACAATAAGTCTATGATCACATGTTTTTACTTAATATGGACCTGATATTTTATGAATAACTATTGTTGTATTTCCATTGTTATTACAAAAAGCACTGGGCTATACTGCATTACTATACGACATTACTTTTATTTTGTATGATTGGAATATAAGCAAGTTTTTTCACAGATTTTTCAGTCTGCATGGCAAAATTACTTGATTTGTAAAATTGGAAAAATCCAAAACAAAGTTATTTTAATTTACAAAGACAAAAGTGTATGTTAAGTTGCTGTTTAAATAACTGAACTAATTTTAATTTCAGTGTCTGAGCTGAGGGTTGTTCTGCTGGGGAACAGCTGGTCTTTGAGGAGTTCAGTGGGGAACTTCATATTGAAAGAGACTAAGTTCAACACTGAGGAACAACCAGACCGCTGTCTGAGAGAAAGAGGACGGTTTAAAGAGAAAGAAATAGTTCTCATCAACACCCCAGATCTGCTACTTTCTGACATCTCCATAGAAGAACAAACAAAACATGTTGAAAACTGTGTGAGACTCTCTGATCCTGGACCTCATGTGTTCCTGCTGGTTCTACAGCCTAAAGACTTCACTGAGGAACACAAACTGAGGCTACAATCAATCCTTGACAACCTCAGTGATCGATCATTTGATCATTCGCTGGTTCTGATATCAACACCCAGAGAGGAGAGCTCAGATTACTTGGGAAAATATCTACAACATCCACTGTTGGGAAGCATTATCAAAAAATGTAGATCCGGGTTGTTGTGCTACAAGAACCTTGAACATCAACAGCTGTTTACTCACATGAACAAAATAGTGAAGGAGAACAATGGAGATCATGTGAGCTGTGATGTTTTCAAAGACACAACATCTGTTTTACCTGGTGGTCATCAAAGCCTGGAACAAGCAGGAGTCCAGTTCAACTTGGATATTATTAAAGGTAGAGTGAAGGAACAAGTCATCAACTATAGAGAGAGCAAATCCCAGTTTATTGGCTGAGGAGAAAAATAGGACATATCGCGAGACTAACTTTGTGATCAATAAGTCAAAAGGGTGCTACGGCCATTTATTATAGGCTTTTTCATTTTTGCAAAGCAGTGTGAGGTATTTTTTTGTTTACGAAT
The DNA here is from genome assembly GCA_024633595.2 of Lepomis macrochirus. Lineage (NCBI taxonomy): Eukaryota > Metazoa > Chordata > Actinopteri > Centrarchiformes > Centrarchidae > Lepomis > Lepomis macrochirus. The sequence continues at coordinate 35,689,048 of JALXJV020000005.1, read as the reverse complement.
TATTTATCCCAAAGCGAAGTAGAAGTCTAACCCCTCTTTTCTTTTTTGGTCACATTTATGATAAAGTTTGAACATTAAGGTTGATGCTGTTATCTTTTTTTATAGGACTGAAAGGGATCCTGCCAAGCAAATTGTATACAGCAAAAGACTATTTCAGCAACTGTAAGTACACTTACATATGATTACCATGCAGTTAGAGATCTAGGAAGAAGATGATCTACTCTAACTAATTAATATTGACTGTTTTGTCTTTTAAAAGGGATCAAACCTAGACCTACATCACACACTTCATCACCAGCGGAAAGCACAAGCAGCCAATGTAAGTAATATAAGTGAATTTAGGAATGCGTAGCATGCAGTGAGCCATAATGCATTACTCAGTAACACATAAAAGTAACAGAAATATAATAACTTTTTTTTCCATAACGAGTAGTGTAATTGCTGAAATGATCCATCCTAAACCTGGGAAAGCACAGGATAACCAGCTTGATGGACTCCCCAAAAAATTGGGGGAACTGGTTGAAAAATATTTATATCGCATGGCCTATGGTTTCAGTCAGAAAACACTAGGTGGGAGGAGGACACAGGATGGAGTTTTAACAGTTCATTGACCCATTTATCTTTAATAGACCACAGCAGAGCAGTATACCCAGTTATGTCATGTACCAGAGGTGGCTGTTTGGTTCTCATATCTATACCTAACCTCCAGTCCCTACATCAAATTGACAAAATGTGCATAGAAGTTGTTATGGTTGACTATGATAACAATCTTTCTTGCATGCCTCAGACTCCTGGAGGTGTACAGGTTTAAAATTTCGAGATCGACCCACACACCATCTCACCATTACACCACCTCTATCAGTCCCTTTAACTTTACAGGTTATTTCTTTATTTTGCTGATCTATGAGTGTTTTCTTTAACAACGGACTAGACTAATTAGAGAGGCTACTGTCAGTCATTAAAACGTTTCCAATAATATCACAGTAAAATTGTGGGACAAAACAGTAATAAAGTTGACAGGACAGACAAAGGAAACAGAATTAAACTTTCAGCTTCTACAATCCATGTTTAGACGCTCTGATGGACGTCAGGATTGATCAGGAGAACAGCCGGTTTACAAACAGTGTGACTATGTATGAGACTTTTTCGATACAGACAACAGTGAAGAAATTACACTGTGCTATAATGTAAAGTAGTGAGTGTACAGCTTATATAACAGTGTAAATTTGCTGTCCCCTCAAAATAACACATCACCAATAGGGTTTAGGTCTAGAGACATGCTTCGACAGTCCATCACCTTTACCCTCAGCATCTTTAGCAAGGCAGTGGTGTTTGAAGTGTGTTTGGGGTAGTTATCATGTTGGAATACTGCCCTGCGGCCTGGTCTCCAAAGGGAGGGGATCATACTCTGCTTCAGTGTGTCACAGTACATGTTGGCATTCATGGTTCCCTCAGTGAACTGTAGCTCCACAGTGCCCGGCAGCACTCATGCAGCCTCAGACCAGGACACTCCTACCACCATGCTTGACTGTAGACAAGACACACTTGTCTTTGTACTCCTCACCTGGTTGCTGCCACACAAACTTGACACCATTTGAACCAAATAAGTTTATCTTGGTCTCATCAGACCACAGGACATGGTTCCAGTAATCCAAGTCCTTAGTCTGCTTGTCTTCAGCAAACAGTTTGCGGGCTTTCTTGTGCATCATCTTAAGAAGTAGAAGAAGTGTGCGTTGTATCGTCTGAGCACTGAAAGGCTGACCCCCCACCCCTTCAACCTCTGCAGCAATGCGGGCAGCACTCGTACGTCTATTTCCCAAAGACAACCTCTGGATATGACGCTGAGCATGTGCACTCAACTTCTATGGTCGACCATGGCGAGGCCTGTTCTGAGTGGAACTTGTTCTGTTGAACTGCTGTCTTGGCCACTGTGCAGCAGCTCAGTTTTAGAGTCTTGGCAATCTTCTTGTAGCCTAGGCCATCTTTTTGTAGAGCAACCAATGCGTGAAGTGGGGCTGTACGCTCCGGTACATTTTACTCTTTGGCGTACTGGGACATTTTCTTTCATATCGAGACTTCTCCCAAGCTGCCAGTACTCTCCCCTGTCCTCTTCATATCAGGTTCTCTGGGCGCTACATGACGCTCACCTGTTCCCATACTCTAGGTGGGTGTCAATTACACTGGGGATGCTGGGGACATGTCAGAATCAGAATGTCTCTATTAATTTTTGTAAGCTTTCGTTGAAAATGTTCTGAACAACAGCAACGAGAAATGTTAAATAACATTTGGGGTGGGAGTACTGTCACTTATTTTTGTCCACTGAGAGCATTGAGAGCACAAGGTGCCAAGTTGAACTTCCAGTGACCAGTATGAGGGAGTGTGAGACCGATAACACCAAATTTAACACACCTGTTCCCCATTCACACCTGAGACGAATCACATGACACCGGGGAGGGAAAATGGCTAATAGGGCTCAATATTTTTATTTTTTTTTTTACATTTTTACACTTAGGGTTGTACTCACTTTTGTTGCCAGCGGTTTAGACATTAATGTTATTTTGAAGGGACAGCAAATTTATGCTCTTATACAAGCTGTACACTCACATGAAAAGATATAATGAAATATTTACAAAAATGTGAGGGGTGTACTCCCTTTTGTGAGATACCATATCATTCATAGCCTGAATTATATAATATTTTATTCCCAAAAACATGGCGAAAGTCTTAACGGTATCAAAAGGCGTATTCCCTCTAGACAAACATTTGAGTCTAATATGTCACTAAAAATATATCTAAGAATTAAATGTTTACCCTATGCACCCAGCCTGTTCGCATGCACAGGCGTCACTTATACACACTTTGGAAAAGCTGTCTATTGTTCGCAAAATGGCGATTTTGCGTGTATAGTTGACTCCAAGTACGTGTGTATGAGATGCATCCAGGGTGACCGGAAGCACACTAACTAGCTAGCTAGTGATGTTTTTGTTTAAGGAGTTGACAGCCCCCCCCAACGTGGCAACTTCCCTAACCTCAACCATGGCATTAATTAGTGCCTAAACCTATATATATATATATATATATATATATATATATATATATATATACATATATATACATATATATATATATATATATGCATGTTGACAGGCTAACCCTACAGCTGTGCACATAGGCCGATGTGCTAGCAGGTAGGGTTAGCCTCCTTTGTGTTGCAATGCTATTGCAAACTTCAGCATATCATGTACATGCAAAATCGCTGTTTTGCGTACTATAGACACGACTTTTCCAAAGCGTGTATATGTGACGCATGACATGCGATCGGGTTGATTCACCTGTAGTGTCTCGGCTTAATACCCAGGTGGCTAATGATGGACAAAAACTTGAGAGGGGTGATTGGGAGGAACTGCCTGGCTGATGTTAACCTGATTGGTGTTCTGTTATTGGATATTGTGCTACTTATTGATTGCCAGTAATGAACATTATACTAGAACATGAGGTGGTTCATTGGTGTATGTGATACAAGAACTCTTAAAGCCAAATATTTCATTGACTTTGTCAAAAAGAGAGGAGCAGAGCTGTCAACTGATCATAAGAAGGGGCTGTGCTTTAGTGGTGGCAAAATTTTTGCGGCCTGAGAGTCACTGGTGCCTGTCGAGACAGCAAGCAAAGAGTCTGCTGGTAGACGGTTATCAGGAGGTCAGACGGACTATGGCTTCTGTTACTGTGGAAGCAAAAACTCTGGTGTGGGAGGCACAGAGATGTACTTTCAGTTAGCCTCAGACAGGTTCAATTCATGGTTTTCAGTCACGTTACATGCGTGGCGACTTGGTGGGCAAAAAAACAGACCAAGATATAGTGGCTCACATTAGACTCCCTCATAGAGATACCGCAGAAGCCATTAAATTTAATTTGGATCACCTCTCAACTCAAGATAAAGATATGGAGACAAACTGCAAGTGTTGGGCACTTGCGATCTATATACAGCAACTGCTACCGTATTTCTGCTGTTAAAAACTGCCAGGTCCCGGCCAGCGTCTATAAAATGTTTATGTTTACTTTGTAGGGAATCCCTCACCTAATACAGCTCAGACTCGTCTCCTCGTCAATTAGTGCATCTGAAAGCACAACCGCCATCTGGCATTTTGGCAACACAAAAGCAACAAACTCACAATAACAGTGTATCACTTGCTTCCTGGTTGGCGGGCAGCAGAAAAGAACGTATTTTCTGCCTTCCAAGGGAGCCTTTTCCTTGGAATGTGATGTCACGTGAAAACAATTATACCATTCAATGACTCCGGTTGGTTAGGCAGAGCCATAGACAGACTCCTTGTAGTAGAGGACAGGAACTGCTGACCTTCACTGAGAATATTCTGGGACGGTACTCAACAGGTACAGATTCTGTGAATGTGGTAGAGTTGGAGGTCTCGGGGGGGAGTCTGGCCCATTTTACTACAGGTCACTGAGGTAATGTAAAAATCCCCAAAGTGGTAAGGTGGCAAGAGATGAAATTTACTTGAGAGGCAGAAGGCCCTGGAAGTTTTTGGACTGCCATTATTGACACCTCTCTTCATTGTCATGGAGTTCACGGACAGTACACAGGTATACCAGAGTGACAGTTCTTATCTTTAAAAAGACGACTGCAAGCATGCCTTATAATTGCATACCCTCAATTATGAAACATAACCTTCCGTGAAAAGGATATGCAAGGGTGCTGGAAAGGAGGCTTCAGGTGATTTTTGATAAGTAAGGAGTCCTAATATCTGGTTTGTGGTACACTCACCTGTTGGCACCAACTCTAAACTGACATTTTCCTTTTTTATTACAGCGTCTTCACTCCGGATTATAATGGTGGGGAAAAGTGAAGACAAAATGACAAAGCTTGGTAACTTCATCCTAGAAACACAAGGGTTTCTTTTCCAAAAAAATTTAAAACAATGTGTGTCTACCTGTGGAGAATGGAGAGGAAATGATCTAACTGTAGTGAAAACTCCAGACATCTTCAGTCTGTCTGTGGAAGCTTTCAGGGAAGAGATGAGTAGCGGTGTGACTCTTTGTCCTCCTGGACCAAATGTTCTGCTACTGTTAGTGAAGCCTTCTGATTTCACAGAGAAGAACAGACAAACACTGAAGTTCATCCTGAGTTTGTTTGGTCAAGATGCTTTTAAACACTCAATGGTCATCAGCACACATGATGGAACAAGTGACTCTGTCAGCCAGCTGCTTAAAGACTGTGGAGGAAGACACTACAGGATGTCTGAAGAAGACCACGGACAGCTGATGGAGAAGATTGAGAACATTGTGGATGAAAACAAAGGAGCCTTCCTCACCTTCACTGAAGAGACCATCCGACCAAACTCTGAACACATCAAACCAGCTTTAAACCTGGTTCTGTGTGGGAGGAGAGGAGCAGGGAAGACTTCAGCAGCCAAGGCCATTTTAGGTCAGACAGAGTTTCATTCAGTCTCCAACTCATCAGAGTGTGTTAAACATCAGGGAGAGGTGTGTGGACGTTGGGTTTCCCTGGTGGAGCTGCCTGCCTTGTATGGAAAACCTCAGGAGGCAGTGATGGAGGAATCACTCAGGTGTACCTCCCTCTGTGATCCTGAGGGCGTCCATGCCTTCATCCTGGTCCTACCTGTGGGTCCCCTCACTGATGAAGACAAGGGAGAGTTAAAGACCATCCAGAACACATTCAGCTCTCGAGTCCATGACTTCACCATGATTCTGTTCACTGTGGAGTCAGATCCTGCAGCTCCAGCTGTTGTTAACTTTGTAAAGGAAGACAAGGACATGCAGGAGCTCTGTCAGAGATGTGGAGGAAGATATGTTGTTCTCAACATCAAGGACAAGCAGCAGATCCCAGAGCTGCTGGACATGGTGGATAAAAATAGACTGACACTCTACAAAGTCAAACAATCCTGCTATACAACAGAAACCTTTGCATTTGCCCAAATACAAAAAGTCATACAACAAGAGAAAGAGCTTAAAGACCTGAAAAAAAACAGCATGTTCAGCTGTAAGTACAGTAAATTAAAATTTTAAACATAAATAAATCTGTGTCCTAAACCATCTGTTTGACATTATACCTTGCAGCCTATTCGGTTCCAACTGTCAGCATTTGAAATAACTCCAGGTTTTATATTTTACAGGCAGCAATGAGAAGCAGAGCCCAGAGAGTCTCAGGATTGTGCTGATGGGGAAGACTGGAAGTGGTAAGAGCTCTGCAGGAAACACCATTCTAGGAAAAAAGGAGTTTGAAGCCAAACAAAGTCAAAAATCAGTCACTAAACTTTGTCAGAAAGCACAGATTAAAGTGGACGGTCGTCCGGTCGTTGTGGTCGACACTCCTGGTCTGTTTGACAATAGTTTGTCCCATGAAGAGGTTTATGATGAGATGGTGAAATGCATCAGTCTTCTTGCTCCAGGACCACATGTCTTCCTGTTGGTGTTACACATCAGCAGATTTACACCAGAGGAGAAGGAGACATTAAAACTCATCAAGGAAGGCTTTGGGAAGAATGCTGAAAAGTTCACCATCATTCTTTTAACTGGAGGAGATGCACTAAAGCGTGATGAAGTGTCCATTGAAGAATACATTAAAAAGGAATGTGATGATTACTTTAAGAAGCTGATCTCTGACTGTGGAGGAAGATACCATGTGTTTGATAACTGTGATGAACAAAACCGCACACAAGTCAGTGAGCTGATAACCAAGATTGACACCATGGTGAAGAAAAATGGAGGCAGCTGCTACACCAATGAGATGCTGCAAGAGGCCGAGGCAGCTATAAAGAAAGAAATGGAGAGACTCCTGAAGGAGAAGGAAGAAGAGATGAAGAGAGAGAGGGAGGAGCTTCTAAGAAAACATGAGGAAGAAATGGAAGAGGTGAAAAGAAGAATGGAAGAACAGAGAGCAGAAACTGAAAAGGAGAGAAAACTGAGAGAAAAAGAACTTGAAGAAAAGGAGGAGAAGATAAAGAAGGAACAAGAGGACAGAAAGAAAGAACAGGAAAAGAGAGAAGAAGAAGACAGGAAGAGAAAAGAACAGGAAGAAATTCAACGACAGGAGTGGGAACAAAAGGTTGAAGCTTTGGAGCAAAAAATAAGATCAGGGTCAGAATCAAAGGAAATCATTGACAGAAAGCTGAAGGAGAGCAGAGAAGAGATGAGAAAAGATCGAGAGAACTGGGAGAAAAAACAAAGAGAATGGTGGGAAGAACGAAAACAGGACAAAAAGAGACGACAGAAGGAACAAACAAGACTTAGAAAGCGTCAAGAACAGTTTGAACAGGAAAGAGAAAATGATGAAAAGAAGAGAAAGGAAGAGCACAGAATCAGAAAGGAACAAGAGGAAAAAGAGAAAAAAGACATTGAGGAGAACTATAAGAAGAAATTGGAAAATCTGAAGAAGACTTATGAAGAAGAGGCCAGAAAGAAAGCTGAAGAGTTCAATGAATTCAAAGAGAAATACAGAAAGGAGTTTGCAGATCAGAAGCAACAGCATGAGGAAGAAATTAAAGACAAAAATAAAAAGTATGATCTCCTAAAGGCACTTTCAGCTCACAAAGAAAGTAAAAGGATGGAGAAACATCGACAAGAAATCAGTGACTTAGTGAAATGTGTGACCAAAAAAAGGGAAAATCTGAAAGAAATGAATAAATTATTGGAAAAACACGAACAAGAAATGAAGAATGTGAAAAATGAGGAGAAACAGAAAATTTTACAGGAAGCACATGAGAAACAAATAAGTGACCTGATACAGAAACTAATGAATCAAGCCGACACATTGAGCTGTTCCATTTTATGAGGAAGTGTTCCATGTAAACTCCTCACCAACAGAACAGTTTTTTTTTCTGTTTTCATTTGGTTTCAGTAACTGAAGTTTTAAAGAAGCAGAGATTTCATTGTAATATTTTACAGTGGACACCGACGTGATGTATCCACCCATAGGAATAATTTATGCTGGGGACGCTGGGGACATGTCCTACCACTTTTGAAAAGGTTTTGTCCCCCTCAGTTTTTGAAAACATTTGTCAAAAAAATAATGAAAATTTTTTTGCAAAAAGAAGTGTTAAATAACAGGTGAAAATGCTTTGAGAAAGTTTTATTTGTGTAATAAAAGCTTTGACGCAATATAAATGAAGAAAAAAATGTGCATTGTCCAAACAAACTGCTGATTACTGGCTAATATTCAGTTATATTTTCGTATATTGAATTGTCACCTAATGTGGCATACTTTAAATAGCCAAATTAAGTGTTTAATGCTCAAAGGTCCTCATGTATTTCAACGTTGAATATTTCTTTAAAATAGTGTTAAATTATCTTCTCGTCTTATTCTCATGAACCCAATATTGTGCATTATCACGTCTCGGCAGCTCAGTGTATCGTCACATCCCTAATCTGAGCCCTTATGTCCCCGACACTTTTCAACACAATGTGATGCCCTTGTGGCTACATTAACAGACAACGTCTTAGTAAACAAGACTGTAGCAGCTGAAGCTCTGCTCGCTCATTAGAGATGATGTTTGTTTTCTTTTGAATACGAGAAAGAACATGATGTTTGTAACGGGAGTGAAATGAAATGTTTAGATGTCATTCACCCTGTTTTCTCTGCTAATTACAAATATAATGAGGCACTCACGAGCCGTATCACTCAATTGAGATTTTTCACAAAATCTCACACCACGCAGTGAAAAACAAATGTATAACTGATAATGTTGACTTGCAGCAGACTTAATTCTCTTTAAAATAACATGTATGATGTTGATGTTTCTCAGAGAACACGGGACAGATTCTGAATGTGCAGAAAGTTTTTAACATTAACAGAAAACCTGCTGAAACATAGGTGACAAACCGATGGTCTATACATTTAGTAACCACACAGTGTTCTGTTTTCTTGACATTCTTCTGCCAACAAAGTCTCACATTGCCTCTTCAGATATCTGGGCAAATCAATGAACCACAACTAAATACATTTTTTAAATATAAATATATGTGGGGATATATGTGTAGGCTATATATTTCTTTTTTAGACATTTCTCCCACCACACAGTTTTCACATTTTTATGTTAAATATATTAGATATACCATAGCTTGGTGTACTTAAAATAGTTGCATATTTGAATTTACCCTACCAAATCCTTCTGTGTTGTTTGTTTGATATATATGCTGATGATTTGGTTTTATATACTGGTGATGGGGATTTAAATGTGGATCTTTCTTAACTCATCTCTGTCTCCTTGAGTTATCCGTGTTCTTATTCAGCAATCTGAATGAATGTGAAGATCAAAAGTGTGAGTCCCCACCCTGTTCACATGTCTGTGCTTATACATATTTCAATATGTGCATGAAAGTCAGATGATTGATGTTTTTGTTTCGGCCAGAAATTTGACCATTCAGCTTCAAAACTCAATGGCTCATTTAATGGTAAAATGAAAAAAAAGTTGTGGATCAATGGCATAAGTATGCATACATATTACCAATAGAACCACTGTAGTAGAAGAGTCACTGTAATTGTATGTGGTTAAAAATAGGCCAGTCCCTCAAAACATAGTATGGGACAAACATTTTTTACTCTGAGTTTTCTGTTTTTGTTGACTGATTTTTACAGTAAGAATATTTGTCTTTGTATGTCTTTGTTTGATTTGTGTATAATGTCTTGAGTTTGTATTTTTTTTTGTTTTTGGAGTGACATGGTTCTTTGTTTTTCTTGTTACATTTTCAAATCCACAATCAGTGGATATTGTTCCTGAAAATAAACTGAATTAAATATAAAACTTCAGGATTCTGTTTCTTATATGTATAGGAGTGAGCTTCTCCTCAATCCTGAAGCCTCGTAGAGGTCAAACGAACACACAAACGTGACATCTGTCTTATGATTAAAGATTCCAACACTTTATCACCAGTGACAAAATGCTCAATGGTACAATTTCCAGTACAATTTTGAGGACCTTGAACGTTATTTAACTCTCTTTAATTTTACTTTATTTATCAGCCAGTTATAGTTACTACTTAGGTTACCGATTAAATTTCAGTATCATGAATGACATATTGCTGTATACTGCATGAGAAAGTATCTTTTTGATAATACTTGCCTATTTTACTCGAGTAAAGTTTTGCATTCAGGACTTATACTTGAGTTGCCTGTGTATTTTGCATTCAGGACTTATACTTGAGTTGCCTGTGTATGAAGTATAGTATAGTCTTTATGTTTAACACTTGGAGTTGCATTTGACAAATTATTTGTGCTATATAATTAAAGTTTGATTGACATTACCAGTAATGCAATTCCAAATATTACATGTTAAACACTACTAACTACTAAAAAACAATTGCTAAAATCTTTCATAACGTGTCTGTTTTTGTCACTACCTGTATGATCACCATCATGACCTTTCAGTTGATGGCTGGTTTCCCTATGTGTGTTTCAGAGTGGTGTCCAGCAGGTGGAGCTCTACCATCAACAACTGAAGTTAGTTTGCGTGACCATAGGTGAGGGCAAAGAAACCCTTCAAGATATGTTTTACTGTGATTTTATTAGTGTTTTTTGTATTAGTTTTTACACAGACTTGCATCTTTCAAGTTTCTTAAAAGTATTTTGAAATACATTTAAATATGTCAAAGAATGTTGATGCTAAATCCTCCCAATGACAGTTTCTAGTATTCCTACAGCTAGCAGCTTAAATGACCAACATTGATACATTTAAAATGGTGAAAACAGAGCTGCCCTCTTAACCAAAGCTCTTTACTTTAATCTGACAAGAATTTTAAGATCTCCAGATGAAGCGGCACGAAACCAGCAGCCACGATAAATGCGAAAAAACGGTTAAAATCAATCTGGAATGAACGTGAAGCATACCGA
>JALXJV020000005.1:35672833-35677687 GCA_024633595.2 Lepomis macrochirus | reverse complement strand
GTGGCAATAACTGAAGATGAAAATATTAATCGAAGAGATTAGACATAGTTCAGGAAGCTCATGGTCAGGTGATTGTAAAATGACAGTCCGACTCAGTAGGCCTTTGGCTATTAAAGGGGTGGTATTCTGCTTTTTGGCTTTTTCCCTCTCAGGTTTGCAAAGTGAAAAAGCCCAAAGTCCAGCCCAAAGGGAGTTCCCATCTCCCACTCTGAACTGCCTGAAAACAGCTCGTTTGCAGTCCAGCCCTTCACTTCATTGACTTGTGACGTCACAATGCAAATGCGTCATAAAGCTCGCCAAGCGGCTGGCGGGGTCAGACACGCCCTCAAACCAAGCTAGTCTGAGTGGAAGTGGCTCGATTCGCCTTTGTTTGGGTTTCCATTGTAGAAAAGTTGGACCTGTACCTGCTTCCAGGTACTTTTTTTGTATCACTCAGCCTCCGTTGAGGTTCCAAGCGAGCTGAGGGAAACTAAAATGTGACGTGAAAACAGAACAGACTGCTGATTGGTCAGAGAGAATATTCACTATTCACTGCATCATCATTGCACCAGACAGAGGTCAGCAACAGGAAGTTTATTTTACAGTTTTCGTATGGAATTTCATCACTAAATCCACTCAGCGCCCTCTGCTCCCGCGGAGCAGGGTCGAGTAGAGTCGAGTGTATCGATTTGCGCTGTGGAAGCATTTTTCAGCAGCATAGATCGTCAGAACACCGGTAACAGTTCAACGTTCAGTCCCGATGGTAAGATGTGGAGCAATGATGTTGTGGACTGGTAATAACTTAGACCATCTGCTAGGATACAGTCGCCGTCTGAAGGCTTTGATTTGGATCACACTTGTTTCTTACGACCTGCCCTTCTCTGATTCTGATTGGCTAGTAGTCCTTACCTAAGAGCTGTGTATGTGCAACTCCAACAAAGATTTTGTAAAAGTAAGTTGCATCGCTCTGTAGGCCTAGCTCAAAAGCGGAGCGTATGGGTGAAAAGAGGAGATGCAGCAATGTGCAGTAGCTATATGTAGAAAAATATGGTGTTTTTTTTAATTAAAACCATGTAAACCTGTTCTGGTACAACCCAAAATTAAGATTTTGAACCTGAAAATGAGCATAATACCACCTCTTTAATGATTTTTTGCAATGTAAAATTTGTCTACGTTCAAACTGACTGTGAAGTTTTAGACGTCTTTGTTACATTAATAAAATCTTACTCATGTCGTATTTTATGAAATGCTGTCAAAACACATTCAGACTATCAGCAGATAATGAAAACTCACTTTTAAAGTACATTTATTAGTTTGCACCACAGTCATCCTCACTAAGAAATCCTCTCATCATATCCAGCTGATAACTACGATAGGAATGTTCAGTGCGAGTACAATTTAAACAGCATACTGCAGCACTGTAGCTCACGGTAAGTTTTGTTTGTGCAACTGTTGCCAACCTGACAGCTGCATTAATGTCCACAGAGTCACTGTGTCATAAAGGACAGTGCAGATTATAGATTTTATTCTGTGCTGAGGATAAATTTACATGTCCAATCCGATGACAGATGTCCACATCGATGACATCATAAAAGCGTCATGTTCAAGATCATGTTGGAGTAAAAACAACTAATAGCCATATTTAACTGTGATTTCGATATTTCTAAACACATAACTGTGTACCAATATGTGCTTTGATATTGACAGTATGAATGTTCAGACTCCGCAGCAGGAGTCAGAGAGAATCTCAGCCTTAGTTGAAGTAAACCTCCTCCCGAGTTACAGACCTAGATTTTATCTGATCTCGCTCTCTGAAACCGAAAACCCAGAGTTTTCCTCATCTCGGGCCCAACTTACTCAGAGTTTTCACTAAACCCGCTTTCTGAAACAGGGCCCATGTTGGCCCTGAACTCCACACATCAACGCAGACCTGTCTCTTTTTTTTCTGCTCGTCACTTTCACTTCCTCTGTTTGTGTCGCAGCGGGAAACGCACCAGGTAGGTGAACTCGAGCAAAACTAGATCCATCAAACTATTAAAGTCTAAGTGTTTTCTCTGTGTTGTTGGTGGGTCAGTAGAGCTGATGATAGAACTGCAGGAGGTTCCAGATTCGCATTATTAACTGTAAAATCAGCGATCTTCCTCCGTCAGTCGGCTGTTCTCATCAGACTCACGGCTTCTTATTATCACACTAACTTCACTAACTGATGGTTTGTGTGTTTTGGTCTGAACCGAGAGTCCTGATCTGTTTTCAGTCCGTGTTTCATCTCTAAAGTCTCTCTGAGGCTGAGACAATGTTTCTGTCAACATTTAGGACAAAGTGAGCGGAAGACGCCAGTTCAGAGAGGAGACAATAGCCCGTCTGATATCTGGGTGGGCCGGGTTTTAACGTGCAGCAGTATTGTGAGGGAATCAGTCTAAACTCTCATTCTGCAATTTTTATTGATTTGAAAGAGGCAAATGTCGTTGTCCCTGCTGCATACGGAGATGATGCATATTTTTATACATACCAATATCAGGCACGTGCACACATAGACATAAAAAGGGGCTTCAGCACCTGCCCTTTTTCTTCCTCAACAGAAAGTGCTCTTTTCTCTGGGATGCTTTAAAAATGAATAGCTATAATATATTTGTTCCTGTTTGCGTTGCGTACAGCTTCCCTGTCAAACAACTACATTAATTGCATAGAAAATCTAAATAGGTAATAAGGTCGGTTAATGAGACTGTCGGGTTCCGATGCCCTCTCTCTCTTTCTCTCTCTCTCTCCCTCTCGCTCGTTCCGCGTCTTACTTCCGGCCCGCAGCACACAGACAGACAGCAGCTTCTCACCCAGCAGTGTTTTTTCTTGGTTTGAGGTGAGTGGAGATGAACAAAACACTAAACTACCAGTGCCTCGAGTTTGCCGCTAATGAGACAAAAGACAATACAGGCCTATGTCTTCCTAACATGACTGATGAGCTGAGCTAATGTAATAAGTTAGCTGAAGTTCAGCAATATCTCATGGCCAAACAACCGAATGTACTTAAAGGAGACACTACAGATGAGTACAGTAGCCTATAGGGCCTAACATTTGTTTCTAATAACGTCATCACAGTCGCCACATTAATAGGCAAATTAAGCGTTAACTAATTAATATGCGCCACTTTGCACGCATTTGACAAGTCACTGCAGGTGATAAACATAAAAAACTAAAGCATATCACCACAGAACTTCCCCAGTTAAAGACTCACATCAATGTATTTTTGAAGTTTTATCTCTTTTAGAGTCAATGAAGACATGGAAGTAAAATAGACCAAAATCTCAAAATTGACCACTCCATTAAACAGTAACTTCATAATTTTGATTGTAGACTCCCCATCTAATAACTATCCATTCTATTCGTTTGTTGTATGCTGAGTGTGTGTGTGTGGTAAGTGTTCAGTATCCTGTTGCTTGGCTGTGTGAAGCTGAAGGTTTTCTTTACTATTTGGCTTCTTGCTTGTGAAACAAAAAGTAAAAGTATACTTTATTTCATTTATTTTAATTATGCCTGCCATGGATTAGTGTAAAGATTTTTGTTGATTTTGAAGTGTTATGTATTCCAGTAACACCAAAAGAATGAAAATGATTTATTGATTTAATCAAATTAATAATTAAACGATGTCATTTATTGTCTGGGGGGCTCTGTCACAAGGGTGAGGCTTCATATGCACAATGCCAGTGTTGGACCAGCCTCTGCAATTTTTCCTCCTAAAACTGTTGAGAGGCAGACTCAGGCTGGTCTATCCGCTGAGAGACCATCCAAACAGCGGGCAGCCTCCACCACGTCTTGCTGTAAAGCTAAGTGGTTGGGTTTTCAGGGTTGCTGCATTGAGAGGGAGACGGATCTGCCTACCTGTTTGGTGGGATCCGTTTTCTCTTTCCTGCAAGGTCTGATGGAGAAAGGGCTGTCGCACTGCAGCTATCTCTCCTGTCACAGAGGGTTTGGTGACAGAACAGTCTTCACCCACTCCCTTGTGATACGCTTTCTGCAGGGTGTAAGAAGAAGGCAACCGCTGTCTCTCTGCGCCTCAGTTGGACTTGCTGCTTGTGTTGGTGGCTCTAATATCTGCAGCTTCTGAGGCCCTGGAGCAGTCCTCGTTTAAAAAGCTATGTCTTGAACAGCTCTGTGCCCCTCTACCAATAAGCTCTGCTGCTCTGACGCTGTCTGCTGAAGAGGCGGTCAACGCTGAGGCAATAGGGACACTGCTATTTAAACATCACACATATCTGTAGCAACGTTCTATTAGTCGGCTACGTGCACGATAAAATTTCAGTGGGCAAGTGCGTGCATGTGATTGGAGGAGGTAGTACCCATAGAGTCCATTAGAGGGCTCCGTCTGTACTTATAGAACTAGGGTTACCATATTGTAATCTTCGTTTGCAAACACTTTAAACAAATAAGGTGCTTTTTTACCAGCAGTATTCCCTTTACACAGTAGCAATAAAATATTTCTTGTAAATCTCACCTTTATTATTAATATAATCATATCAAATATCAAACCAAAGCTGTTTAACACTGCCAGGGAATTACCTTCTATCTAGCTTGTTAAAACAAGTTATCAGAGTCCAGTTTTCTTGTTTTTTTTCTGAACAGGTATCAGCAGAAACATTTTTCTTTTATCAGGGAGCAGCAGAAACAGTCTCAGTAGCAAGTGTCCCTGTCAGAGTATGGTGAAGTGCTCACCTTACGCACATGCCCGCCCATTGCCAAAGTTGAACTTTCATGAACTTTTTGTATGTGACTTCTAGCACAAATCATTGGAAGAGAGACTGATCCTCGCTGTCTGTGGGTTTCCAGAATCTATTACTGTTGACTAAATAGGACATCAGCAGGAGGGAATCTGCATGGAAGAGC
>JALXJV020000005.1:35632833-35670333 GCA_024633595.2 Lepomis macrochirus | reverse complement strand
GATGTAAAGGGGAAGGTTGAATAGAAGGAGATAAGGAGATAAAAGGATGAGGGAAGACGGGATGAAGGGATGTGGGGTGAGGGAAAAGAGGATGGGGGATAAGTGGGGAAGGTGAATGGATGAAGGAAAGGGAAAGGGAGGGTGGGTCGAGCACTCTGAGGGTGTACTCACTCTAGGCAATCCGACTTAATGACTTATTGAATTATGTCTATATCTCTGTATCCTTATAGTTTCAGATGAAGGTCAAGCCCTGAAGTGCAGAGGGAGTGATCAATTTCTACTGCCTCACAGTGAGTCAAACTTAACTGAGTCAGAATTATTATTATTATTATTCTGTTTAATTTGATTTCAACTTACAGTCTTTCATGGGTGATCATTCCAAGAGTGTAAAATGCTATTCAAATTGGGGTGGCCGTGGTGCAATGGTTAAGACTGGCGTTTGGTGTGAGAGACCCGGGTTCAACTCCCCACTGTGAACCATCCACCATTGTGTCCCTGAGCAAGACACTTAACCCCTTGTTGCTCCAGAAGCGTGCGACCGCTGACGTTTTTAGCAATTGTAAGTCGCTTTGGATAAAAGCGTCATGTAAATTGCTGTCTTATTAATACAATAAGTCTATGATCACATGTTTTTACTTAATATGGACCTTATATTTTATGAATTGTTGTTGTATTTCCTTTATTATTACAAAAAGCACTGGGCTTTACTGCATTACTATACGACATTACTTTTATTTTGTATGATTGGAATATAAGCAAGTTATACTTTTTTCACAGATGTTTTGTCTGCATGGCAAAATTACTTGATTTGTAAAATTGGAAAAATCCAAAACAAAGTTATTTTAATTTACAAAGACAAAATGTTATGTTGCTTAAATAACTGAACTAATTTTAATTTCAGTGTCTGAGCTGAGGGTTGTTCTGCTGGGGAACAGCTGGTCTTTGAGGAGTTCAGTGGGGAACTTCATACTGGGAGAGACTAAGTTCAACACTGATGAAGAACCAGACGACTGTCTGAGAGAAAGAGGACGGTTTAAAGAGAAAGAAATAGTTCTCATCAACACCCCAGATCTGCTACTTTCCAACATCTCCATAGGAGAACAAACAAAACATGTTGAAAAGTGTGTGAGACTCTCTGATCCTGGACCTCATGTGTTCCTGCTGGTTCTACAGCCTGAAGACTTCACTGAGGAACATAAACTGAGGCTACAATTAATCCTTGAAAACCTCAGTGATCGATCATTTGATCATTCACTGGTTCTGATATCACCCAGAGAGGAGAGCTCAGATTACTTGGGAAAATATCTACAACATCCACAGTTGGGAAGCATTATCAAAAAATGTAGATCCGGGTTGTTGTGCTACAAGAACCTTGAACATCAACAGTTGTTAACTCACATGGACAAAATAGTGAAGCAGAACAATGGAGATCATGTGAGCTGTGATGTTTTCAAAGACACAACATCTGTTTTACCTGGTGGTCATCAAAGCCTGGAACAAGCAGGAGTCTATTTCAACTTGGACAGTATGAAAGGTAGAGTGAAGGAACAAGTCATAAACTATAGAGAGAGAAAATCCCAGTTTATTGGCTGAGAAGAAAAACAGGACATATCGTGAGACTAACTGTGTGATCAATAAGTCAAAAGGGTGCTACGCCCATTTATCATAGGCTTTTTAATTTTTGCAAAGCAGTGTGAGGTATTTTTTGTTTACGAATTATTGATCACAAAGCAAAGTGGAAGTCTAACCTCTCTTTTCTTTTTTGGTTTCATTTATGATGAAGTTTGAACATTAAAGTTGATGCTGTTATCTTTTTTTTATAGGACTGAAAGGGATCCTGCCAAGCAAATTTTATACAGCAAAAGACTATTTATATTTCAGCAACTGTGAGTAGACTTACATATGATTACCATGCAGTTAGAGATCTAGGAAGAATTTGATCTACTCTAATTAATATTGACTGTTTTGTCTTTTAAAAGGGATGAAACCTAGACCTACATCACACACTTCATCACCAGCGGAAAGCGCAAGCAGCCAATGTAAGTAATATAAGTGAATTTAGGAATGCGTGGCATGCAGTGAGCCATAATGCATTACTCAGTAACACATAAAAGTAACAGAAATATAATAACTTTTTTTCCATAATGAGTAGTGTAATGGCTGAAATGATCCATCCTAAACCTAGGAAAGCACAGGATAATCGGCTTCATGGACCACCCAAAAAATTGGGGGAACTGGTTGAAAAATATTTATATCAAATGGCAGATGTCAGAAAACACTAGGTGGGAGGAGGACACAGGATGGAGTTTTAACAGTTCATTGACCCATTTATCTTTAATAGACCACAGCAGAGCAGTATACCCAGTTATGTCATGTACCAGAGGTGGCTGTTTGGTTCTCAGATCTATACCTAACCTCCAGTCTCAACATCAAATTGACAAAATGTGTATAGAAGTTGTTATAGTAGAATATGATAAAAATCTTTCTTGCATGCCTCAGACTCCTGGAGGCGTACAGGTTGAAAATTTAGAGATCGACCCCTGCATATATTTTACACCACCTCTACCAGTCCCTTTAACTTTACAGGTTATTTCTTTATTGTGCTGATCTATGAGTGTTTTTTTAAAGATGGATAGAATAGACTAATTAGAGAGGCTACTGTCAGTCATTAAAACGTTTCCATGCATGCAATAATATCACAGCAAAATTGTGGGACAAAACAGGAATAAGGTTTACAGGACAGACAGAGGAAACAGAATTAACTTTTAAGCTTCTACAATTCATCTTTAGATGCTCTGATGGAGGTCAGGATTGATCAGGAGAACGGCCGGTTTACTCCAAACAGTGTGACTATTGTCGTGGAAATTTAGATTCCTGGTGAGAGATTAGGCAAATAATGGAGTTACAACCAACCGTTGTCTTTGAAGAATTTATTTAACAAAAGAGAATAAACAGAGAAGTACTACAACAGAATCAGCTGGACCAGAGGTCTGTCTTCTAAGACAGTCTGTTACGTCTGGCCCAGAACAAAGTGATGCATAGTCATTTACACAGTCTGAGTATCTATGTTTTGGGTAACAAAAGGATCCTCTGCCTGCTGACCCTGGTCCCAGACAAAACAGGAGAGGAACAGAAAACAACTCCACATCCTTGACTTAAACCCTACACACCTGCGGACAGACTAGCAGAATCAGAATAATAATAAGAATACTAAGAATAATAATAAAAGGAACATGTTGAAGCTTAAACAATGTATAAGACATAATAATAATAAAGGAAAAATAGCACTATTATGAGTACTTGCATAAATGGATAATAAGTGTAAGAAGAATACAATTTTCTGCCCTTACAACTATGTGTGAGACTTTTTCGATACAGACAACAGTGAAGAAATTACACTGTGCTATAATGTAAAGTAGTGAGTGCAGAGCTTAGATAAAAGTGTAAATTTGCTGTCCCCTCAAAATAACACATCACCAATAGGGTTTAGTCCATCGCCTTTACCCTCAGCATCTTTAGCAAGGCAGTGGTGTTCGAGGTGTGTTTGGGGTCGTTATCATGTTGGAATACTGCCCTGCGGCCTGGTCTCCAAAGGGAGGGGATCATACTCTGCTCCAGTGTGTCACAGTACATGTTGGCATTCATGGTTCCCTCAATTAACTGTAGCTCCCCAGTGCCGGCAGCACTCATGCAGCCCCAGACCATGACACTCCCACCACCATGCTTGACTTTAGGCAAGACACACTTGTCTTCATACTCCTCACCTGGTTGCCGCCAAACACACTTGACACCATCTGAACCAAATAAGTTTATCTTGGTCTCATCACACCACAGCACATGGTTCAAGTAATCCAAATCCTTTGTCTGCTTGTCTTCAGCAAACAGTTTGCGGGCTTTCTTGTGCATCATCTTTAGAAGTAGAAGAAGCGTTTGGTGTATGGTCTGAGCACTGAAAGGCTGAGCAATGCTGGCAGTACTCATACGTCTATTTCCCAAAGACAACCTCTGGATATGACGCTGAGCATGTGCCCTCAGCTTCTTTGGTTTACCATGGTGAGACCTGTTCTGAGTGGAACTTGTCCTGTTGAACTGCTGTCTTGGCCACTGTGCTGCAGCTCAGTTTTACAGTCTTGGCAATCTTCTTGTAGCTTGGCCATCTTTTTGTAGAGCAACCAGTGCGTGAAGTGGGGCGGTACACTCTGGTACATTCTATTCTTTGGCGTACTGGGACATTTTCTTGCATACCGGGACTTCTCCCAAGCTGCCATTACTCTCCTCTGCCCTCTTTATATCAGGTTCTCTGGGCGCTATGTGACGCTCACCTGTTCCCATACTCTAGGTGGGTGTCAATTACACTGGGGATGCTGGAGACATGTCAGAATCAGAATGTCTCTATTAATTTTTGTAAGCTTTTGTTAAAAATGTTCTGAACAACAGCAACGAGAAACGTTAAATTACATTTGGGGTACTGTCACCTATTTTTTGTCCCCTGAGAGCATTGAGAGCACAAGGTTGAACTTCCAGTGACCAGTATGAGGGAGTGTGAGAGCGATAACACCAAATTTAACACACCTATTCCCCATTCACACCTGAGACCTTGTAACACTAACGAGTCCCATGACACCGGGGAGGGAAAATGGGTCAGGGTATCTGTGGATAATCCATAATTCCTTTGTAATACAAAAACGAAAAAACTGTTTATTCGTTTTTTGTTTCAAAACGACCAAATAACCCTTTTTTGGTTCAGAATCCAAAAACGAAAAACCAACTAAAACGGCCTGTTTTGTTTTTTGGAGATTCATTTTGTCGTTATTCCTTTTGGAATAAATAATGAAGAGAGTCTGTGAACTTCAGTCAATTCGTTTGTCGTTCTAAACCAAAAACGGAAGTCACGTGGTCTGTTCCTTTTTTGGAAGGGATAGTAACTGGCAAAGCCTTCAAAATAAAAGTAGCCCACGTGCAATGCAGTTAGAAAGGTGATTTTAGACTAAAACTAAACTAAAAGAACGTTTTTTAAGAAAAACTAAAGTAGCACTGGGTGTAAAAAGACACTTTAGTTAACTGAAATAAAAAACAATAAATAATAAAATAACTGTTAAGCTGTTAGGGAGAATTTAACATTTGTAAGGCCATTGGTGACCTGTAACTTCAGATTAGGACAATTTAACTAGTCTTATATGTAGCTTAGGATGCAGTTAGCCTGTTTATTAAAGTTTATATTATTTAATTCATATTTTAGTTTAACACATATAACATAATATGTTTAAGCCTTCTTGCGTCTGAAACACTTTTTTAGATTTGAAAAAAACTTTATTTTATTTGTGAAAATGACAAAAGGGTGATTTCACTGCTTTTTCTCCACATGCAGACCACATTAGACCAGGTCCAGATCCAAAACCACTATACCTAGATCTCTTAAACAGCAGACAGACAGCATTAAAGCCCCCCTCCAGCCAGTTTTAACGGCCGTTTTTGGCGACCGTTCTTTCTCAAACAGAGAATGGGGGTGTGGTTAATAGTCGGACGTAATACATTACCATGACAACCAAAAACTGACCGGCTGTAGTGTTCACTAACGACATGCTGCGTGAACATCACTACACTGTAAAGTTTAGTCCACTTTACTGTCTGGCAGGAGCAGCTGTTATTTAGTCATGATAGAAACTAATGTGCGCGTATCAGCTGTTATCAATTACACAGTCGATGGTCCTGTCACGCGCTGCACACGATAACTCCCGCTACATTTTATGGTGCACATACTTTACGGAGGTGGGGGTTGGGGGTGTCTCCACCGATGCATTGGTAAAACGGCCGTCGGTAAAATGCATGTTACAGACTGTATACAAGACGGTGGCAGGTGAAAGTGCGACGCGTTTTTGTGAAGGACATGATAAATTGGTTAGTTCACAACGATGTTTAACGGTTTGATGCTCTGAACGAGGCCTGACAGTTTTTACGGAGGCATGAGAGTGCGCCTGCGCAAGCTTGGAGAATGACGTATGACTTATGGAATTTATGCTGCGTTCCCGGCAACTCGGAACTGGGAAATTTCCGACCTCCAACTAGGAAAAGTACCCTGGAACGCCGCTTGAAGTCGGATTTCCTACTTGTGAACTCGGAGAAAAAATTTGTACCCTGACTTCACGAGTAGCAGCTGAATGACGTCACAAAACAATGTCAGCGCCCATGGAAGCACACAGTGTAAATGGTAAACCATAAACTAAACGGCAACAAAACGTATATCTGCATGTATTTGAATTAAAATAATACATACGATCATATAGTAAAACCTGTTCTGCATGCACATTGATGTAGAAATATATTTTGCACATTAGGTAGCTGGTTGAGGTAAAGAATCTCATAAAATCATCTTCTCTGGATAAAAGATATTGTTAAAAATGCCAAAACATTACGAAGTGCAACCTACAACATTGACTGACTTGAGGGCTACTAAATGTAGCAGCACACAACTATTTACGTATGGGCTATTTATATCAGTTGTTGCAGTTAAACTGCCATCCTTTTAATTAACACCTAAAGCTGCTGAGGGTGCAACTGTTTGTACACTTTGTCACGGTCACCCATGATTTCCCGTACACTTTCGGTGTCATGCACCGCCATGCACCTGGAACGCTTTGAGGTCGGAAGTCGGAAGTTTCAACTGGGAAATATCCCAGTTACGACCAGTCTCGAATGCGCCATTACTATAGTCATACGTCACCACCCCGTTTTAACAACTAAGCAACTTTTGCAACTTTGAGCACAAAATTAAGCCATTTGTCAAAAAATATTTGGCGAACTATGTGGGTAATCAACATTGTAAGGAAGTGACTCAGAAAAATATGAAATATCATAGAAATGTCAAAATACACTGGAGGGGGCCTTTAAGGCTTTGTCTAAAATGCATAACAGCTTCCACAACAGTAAGAAGGTCAAAAAACAGAGATTCGGTCGCTCAACGACGTTAAGTTAACTTTCACTTAAGCCCCCTTAACTTTTCCCTTAACTTCCGAATCGGAAGCTAACTTAAGCGTCGTACTTACCTCTGGTACTGCCTTGGCGATCAGGGACACTCCTTGCACTGGAAGTGCTGGGGGTGGAAGCGGGAGAAGTAGGCTAACATTCGCCGTGTCCATACGGGGAGAAGTTTGCTGCTCCAAGGCTTCTGCAGCCTCACGGAGCAGTAGGCTACTGAAACAGACTTCGCCATCACTCGTGCCAGTGTCACGGCTGGCTCAACACCGCGACAAAAAGATCAGTTACAGGACCACAAACTGCAGTAACGGTACCATAAGTTTATTGCTTACAGAAACAAAAAAACAACTTAATATCCAAAAAGCATATGAAGTGTGATAATCAGTAGATCAGTCATGTCAGCAAGTGTGCATGCATGAAGAAATTGTGCATGGACTGTTGTGTGGTAAAAGAAACGGAAAATAAGGAGCGTGGAGCATGGGGAACAGGGAATCCCTCCTCTCTAGCCCGAAAGTGCAGATTATGAGAGCATCGGGCCCAGGTGACTCCAACAACAGCTGATTTTAACCCCGCCTCCTGACATCTGCAACACAGGATAGAAAGACAGGGGCATCCCAGCAGCCGAACGATGGGGATGTCACACCAGGTAGCCATAAACTGTCCCGCCGACGGAACGTTCGCCATCTTGCTCAAGTCGCGCCACGCCCCCTAGTCTACACGCTGCAGGCTTGTCCCTTGTTGACAGACACCAATCAATGACTGACATCCCTACTAAAGACCCGCCTTGATGAGAGGACTGACAGATTGTATTTTCATTTTCATTGTGTCCCAGGCCGAGCGCATTGCTATGTAAAGTTAAATGCAATAGACTGAGGGCGCTGTTTCACCTAATGCATTTGAATAAAGTCCCCAATAGAGCAGACCAAGGGTCTTTACAAATGAAATGGCAATGCTGTTCTCATTATCGTTTACAAATAGCTATAAAATGTTTTTTTAATTTTAATATTGACCTAATAAAACCATGGTGAGATGGAAACGCAAATGCAATAGACTGGGGGCGCTGTTTCACTCATTCCATTTAAATAAAGTCCACTGTAGAGCAGACTGAGTCTTTGAAAATGCAATGGCAAATGCTGCTCTTATTATCATTTGAAAAAGGCTATGAAATTGCATTTTAATTTTAATATTGACCTAATTAGACCATGTTTAGATGGAAAAGCATTGCATTTGAATATAGTCCGCTATAGAGCAGGTTAAGTAATTGAAAATGAAATGTCAAATGCTGTTGTCATTTTCTTTTTAATATAGTACTAGAATGCCCACACAAGGTTAAGAATATGAAAATGGAAATTGGATGATTGCATTTTCATTTTCATTTTTACCTAAATAACACATACATATGTGGGAAATGATAATGTTATTGTGAGATTACATTTTCATTTTCAAAATTGCATGATAATTTTAATTATGACCCCTAAAAACTTCCATACAGTGCTACTTTATTCTTACTAAAAAAACGTTATTTTAGTTCAGTTTTAGTCTAAAATCACCGTTCTAACTGCATGGTACATGGGCTACTTTTATTTTGAAGGCTTTGCCGGTTACTATCCCTTCCAAAAAAGGAATAGACCACGTGACTTCCGTTTTTGGTTTAGAACGACAAACGACTTGACTGAAGTTCACAGACTCTCTTCATTATTTGTTCCAAAAGGAATAACGATAAAATGAATTGCCAAAAACGAAAAACGGGCCGTTTTAGTTGGTTTTTCGTTTTTGGATTCTGAACCAAAAAAGGGTTATTTGGATTTTCGTTTTGAAACAAAAAACGAATAAACGGTATTTTCGTTTTTGTATTGCAAACGAATTACGGATTATCCACAGATACGCTGACCAAAATGGCTAATTGGGCCCAATTATTTTCTTTTTTTTTACATTTTTACACTTCTGTTGTACTCACTTTTGTTGCCAGCGGTTTAGACATTAATGTTATTTTGAGGGCACAGCAAATTTACGCTGTTATAGAAGCTGTACACTCACATGAAAAGATATAATGAAATATTTACAAAAATGTGAGGGGTGTACACCCTTTTGTGAGATACCATATCATTCATAGCCTGAATTATATAATGTTTTATTCCCAAAAACATGGCGAAAGTTTTAACGGTATTAAAAGGGGTATTCCCTCTGGAAAAACATTTGAGTCTAATATGTCGCTAAAAATATATCTAAGAATTAAATATTTTACCCTATTCACCCAGCCTGTTCTCATGCACAGGCGTCACATATATACGTTTTGGAAAAGCTGTGTCTATTGTTCGCAAAATGGCGATTTTGCTTGTATAGTTGACGGCCCCAGGTACGTGTGTATGAGACGCATCCCGGCAACGAGTGTATATGGGTGACCAGAAGCGCGCTAACTAGCTAGCTTCCGTGAAAACGATATGCAAGGGTGCTGGAAAGGAGGCTTCAGGTGATTTTTGATAAGTAATGTGTCCTAATATCTGGTTTGTGATACAATCACCTGTTGGCACCAACTCTAAACTGACATTTTCCCCTTCTTTTTTCTTTCAGCGTCTGCACTCCGGATTATGATGGTGGGGAAAAGTGAGAACAAAATGACAAAGCTTGGTAACTTCATCCTAGAAACACAAGGGTTTCATTTCCAAAAAAATTTAAAACAATGTGTGTCTACCTGTGGAAAATGGAAAGGAAATGATCTAACTGTAGTGAAAACTCCAGACTTCTTCAGTCTGTCTGTGGAAGCTTTCAGAGAAGAGATGAGAAGCTGTGTGACTCATTGTCCTCCTGGACCAAATGTTCTCCTGCTGTTAGTGAAGCCTTCTGATTTCACTGAGGAGAACAGACAAACACTGAAGTTCATCCTGAGTTTGTTTGGTCAAGATGCTTTTAAACACTCAATGGTCATCATGACACGTAATGAAACAAGTGTCTCTGTCAGCCAGCTGCTTGATGACTGTGGAGGAAGATACTACAGGATGTTGGAAAATGACCACAGACAGTTAATGGAGAAGATTGAGAACATTGTGCATAAAAACAAAGGAACCTTCCTCACCTTCACTGGAGAGACCATCAGACCAAAGTCTGAACACATCAAACCAGCTTTAAACCTGGTTCTGTGTGGGAGGAGAGGAGCAGGGAAGACTTCAGCAGCCAAGGCCATTTTAGGTCAGACAGAGTTTCATTCAGTCTCCGTCTCATCAGAGTGTGTTAAACATCAGGGAGAGGTGTGTGGACGTCGGGTTTCCCTGGTGGAGCTGCCTGCCTTGTATGGAAAACCTCAGGAGGCAGTGATGGAGGAATCACTCAGGTGTATCTCCCTCTGTGATCCTGAGGGCGTCCATGTCTTCATCCTGGTCCTACCTGTGGGTCCCCTCACTGATGAAGACAAGGGAAATTTAAAGACCATCCAGAACACATTCAGCTCTCGAGTCGATGACTTCACCATGATTCTGTTCACTGTGGAGTCAGATCCTGCAACTCCAGCTGTTGTTAACTTTGTAAAGGAAGACAAGGACATCCAGGAGCTCCGTCAGAGCTGTGGAGGAAGATATGTTGTTCTCAACATCAAGGACAAGCAGCAGATCCCAGAGCTGCTGGACATGGTGGAACAGATGAGACAATCTGAAAATAAACTATCCTGCTATACAACTGTGACATTTGCATGTGCACAAATAGAAAAGTCATACAACAAGAGAAAGAGCTTAAAGACCTGAAAAAAAACAGCATGGTCAGCTGTAAGTACAGTAAATTAAAATTTTAAACATAAATAAAAGTCAACGATAATAACATTCTTTTTCTGTGTCCTAAACCATCTGTTTGGCATTATACCTTGCACCCTATTCTGTTCCAACTGTCAGCATTTGAAATAACTCCAGGTTTTTATATTTTACAGGCGGGCGATGAGAAGCAGAGCCGAGAGAGTCTCAGGATTGTGCTGATAGGGAAGACTGGAACTGGGAAGAGCACTTCTGGAAACACCATTCTAGGAAGAGATAAGTTTACAGCCAAACCAAGTCAAAAATCAGTCACTAAACGTTGTCAGAAAGCACAGAGTGAAGTGGATGGTCGTCCGGTCGTTGTGGTCGACACTCCTGGTCTGTTTGACAATAGTTTGTCCCATGAAGAGGTTAATGAGGAGATGGTGAAATGCATCAGTCTTCTGGCTCCAGGACCACATGTCTTCCTGTTGGTGTTACACATTGGCAGATTTACACCAGAGGAGAAGGAGGCATTAAAACGCATCAAGGAAGGCTTTGGGAAGAATGCTGAAAAGTTCACCATCATTCTTTTAACTGGAGGAGATTCATTGGAGGAGATCAGTTTGTCAGTTGAAGAATATATTGAAAAAGAATGTGATGATTCCTTTAAGAAGCTGATCTCTGACTGTGGAGGAAGATACCATGTGTTTAATAACCGACAGAAACAAAACCACACACAAGTCAGTGAGCTGATAACCAAGATTGACACCATGGTGAAGGAAAACAGGGGAAGCTTTTACACCAATGAGATGCTGCAAGAGGCCGAGGCAGCTATAAAGAAAGAAATGGAGAGAATCCTGAAGGAGAAGGAAGAAGAGATGAAGAGAGACAGGGAGGAGCTTCACAGAAAACATGAGAAAGAAATGGAAGCGGTGAAAAGAAGAATGGAAGACCAGACAGCAGAAACTGAAAAGGAGAGAAAAGTGAGAGAAAAAGAACTTGAAGAAAAGGAGGAGAAGATAAAGAAGGAACGAGAGGAGAGAAAAAAAGAACAGGAGATGAGAGAAGAAGAAGACAGGAAGAGAAAACAACAGGAAGAAATTCAACGACAGGAGTGGGAACGAAAGGTTGAAGCTTTGGAGCAAAAAATAAAATCAGAGTCAGAATCAAAGGAAACCATTGACAGAAAGCTGAAGGAGAGCAGAGAAGAGATGAACAAAGAACGAGAGATCTGGGAGAAAAGACAAAGAGAAGGGTGGGATCAAAGATATCAAGAAGAAGAAGAAAGACGGCAGGAGGAACGAACAAGACTTAGAAAGCTTCAAGAAGAATATGAACAGGAAATAGAAAATTATGAAAAGAAAAGACAGGAAGACAGAATCAGAAGAGAACAAGAGGAAAAAGAGAAACAAGACATCGAGGAGAAACATAAGAAAGAAATGGAGACTCTGAGGAAGAAATATGAAGAGGAGGCCAGACAGAAAGCTGAAGAGTTTAATGAATTCAGAGAGAAATACAGAAAGGAGTTTGCAGCTCAGAAGCAACAGCATGAGAAGGAAATGAAAGACAAAGATAAAGAATATGATCTCTTAAAGGCACTTTCAGTTCACAACGAAAGTAAAAGGATGGAGAAACATCAACAAGAGATCAATGACTTAGTGAAATGTGTGACCAAAAAAAGGGAAAATCTGAAAGAAATGAATAACTTATTGGAAAAACACGAACAAGAAATGAAGAATGCTAAAAATGAGGTGGAACAGAAAATTCTACAGGAAGCACATGAAAAACAAATAAGTGACCTGATAAAGGATCTAATGAATCAAGCTGACACATCGAGCTGTTCCATTTTATGAGGAAGTGTTCCATGTAAACGCCTCACCAACAGAACAGTTCTTTTTCCTGTTTTCATTTGGTTTCAGTAACTGAAGTTTTAAAGAAGCAGAGATTTCATTGTAATATTTTACAGTGGACACCGACGTGATGTATCCACCGATAGGAATAATTTACTCTGGGGACGCTGGGGACATGTCCTACCACTTTTGGAAAGGTTTTGTCCCCCTCACTTTTTGAAAACATTTGTTAAAAATTAATGAAAAATTTCTTGCAAAAAGAAGTGTTAAATAACAGGTGAAAATGCTTTGAGAAAGTTATATTTGTGTAATAAAAGCTTCGACGCAATATAAATGAAGAAAAAAATGTGCATTGTCCAAACAAACTGCTGATTACTGGCTAATATTCAGTTATATTTTCATATATTGAATTGTCACCTAATGTGGCATACTTTAAATAGCCAAATTAAGTGTTTAATGCTCAAAGGTCCTCATATATTTCAACATTAAATATTTCTTTAAAATAGTGTTAGATGAAAAACAAACGTATAGCTGATAATGTTGACTTGCCGCAGACTTAATTCTCTTTAAAATATGATGTATGATGTTGATGTTTCTCAGAGAACATGGGACAGATTCTGAATGTGCAGAAAGTTTTTAATATTAACAGAAAACCTGTTGAAACATAGGTGACAAACCAATGGTCCATAGATTTAGTAACCACACAGTGTTCTGTTTTCTTGACATTCTTCTGCCAACAAAGTCTCAAATTGCCTCTTCAGATATCTGGGCAAATCAATGAACCACAACTTCATGTATTTTTTAAAATGTAAATATATGTGGGGATAGATGTGTAGACTATATATTTCTTTTTTAGACATCTCTCCCCCACACAGTTTTCACATTTTTATGTTAAATATATTAGATATACCATAGCTTGGTGTACTTAATATAGTTACATATTTTTATTTACCCTACCATATCCTTCTGTGTTGTTTGTTTGATATATATGCTGATGATTTGATTTGATATATTGGGGATTTAAATGTGGATCTTTCTTAACTCATCTCTGTCTCATTGAGTCATCAGTGTTCTCATTCACCAACGTGAATGAATGTGAAGATCAAAAGTGTGAGACCCCACCCTGTTCACATGTCTGTGCTTATACATTTTTCAATATGTGCTTGAAAGTCAGATGATTGATGTTTTTGTTTTTGTTTCGGCCAGAAATTTGACCATTCAGCTTCAAAACTCAATGGCTCATTTAATGGTGAAATGAAAAAAGGCTAGTAATGCAGTAAATGAGAGTTGTGCATCAATGGCATAAGTATACATACATATGACCAATAGTGTACTGCTGTAGTAGTAAAGTCACTGTAATTGTATGTGGTTAAAATAGGCCAGTCCTTCAAAACATAGTATGGGACAAACATTTTTTTCCTCTGAGTTTTATGTTTTTGTTTTTTTGTTGACTGATTTTTACAGTAAGAATATTTGTCTTTGTACGTCTTTGTTTGATTTGTGTATAATATCTTGAGTTTGTATTTTTTTTTGTTTTTCGAATGACATGGTTCTTTGTTTTTCTTGTTACATTTTCAAATCCACAATCAGTGGATATTGTTCCTGAAAATAAACTGAATTAAATATTGAGGAATATAAAACTTCAGGATTCTGTTACCTATATGTTATTGTGAGCTTCTCCTCAATCCTGAAGTCTCGTAGAGGTCAAACGAACACACAAACTGAGTCAACAGGCTGCTACAAGTTTGTCTTTATCATCTGACATCTGTCTTATGATTAAAGATTCCAACACTTTATCACCAGTGACAAAATGCTCAATGGTAAAATTTTTAATCTTTTTGATAATACTTACCTATTTTATTCGAGTAAAGTTTTGCATTCAGGACTTATACTTGAGTAGACTATATATGAAGTATAATAGTCTATGTTTAACACTTGGAGTTGCATTTGACAAATGACTTGTGCTATATAAATAAAATTTGATTGATATTACCAGTAATGCAATTCCATATATTACCACATGTCAAATACTACTAAATACTACTTACTACTAAAAAACAATTGCTAAAATCTTTCATAACGTGTCTCTGTTTTTGTCACTACCTGTATGATCACCATCATGACCTTTCAGTTGATGGCTGGTTTCCCTATGTGTGTTTCAGAGTTGTGTCCATCAGGTGGAGCACTACCATCAACAACTGAAGTTAGTTTGTGTGACCAAAGGTGAAGGCAAAGAAACCCTTCAAGATACGTTTTCCTGTGATTTTATCAGGGTTTTTTGTATTAGTTTTTCTGTATTTTCAAAGTAAACGGACTTGCATCTTTCAAGTGTCTTATAAGTATTTTGAAATACATTTGAAAATGTCAAAGCATGTTGATGCTAAAACATAGTTTCTTCTAGTATTCCTGCAGCTAGCAGCTTAAACGACTAACATTGATACATTTAAAATGGTGAAAATAGAGTGGTCCTCTTAACCAAAGATCTTTACTTTAATCTGACAAGAATTTTAAGATCTCCAGATCAATATGCTGTTAGAGAAAATGTGTTTTTGAAACAGACAAAGAATACTTGCACATAATTTTGGGAGGGCATCATGTGATCAGTCCTGCATTCAAAGGAACTGGGTTTAGAGCGTAAACTTTTATTTGTTGTATAATTAGAACATGGTGCTATGACATTGCATCACAGATTGTCTATAGATGCCTTGTAAGTGTGCACACACATACTCACCTTTACTTGCAGAAGACGATCTGTGGTCAACCATGTCAATATAGAATAATAGAAAATTAGTATGTCTGCATGTATTCTGTGTTGGGGATTACAGTTTTAATATCTAAAATATATATTACTACCATTATTTAAAATTTATATCCAATTACATCTCATTAAAATATACTAATCAATTTGGAAATTTTCCAACATTGTCACTATCTTGTAGGTTGAAGGATTGTGTTTAACAGGTTGTGTACAGATATGCCACAAAAGGAGGTTAATGGAATTTTATTTGTGGTACAAGCGTCTAACAATAATTCACTCATAGCTCTCTTAAAGCTGTACTTAAAAAGAAAACTGTCACAGATGCAAAATATGTAGTTAACATAACATTTATTTATGGTGTCACATCAGGAATTTAGTGAAAAGTCCTGATGACCTGCATAACATGAACTCATATGGACTGATCAATATTCCAGGTCCTAGCACGGCCCTGTACACTACAGTGTGGAACTGTAGTTTAAATGCAATAGCTCAGTTGGTAGATTGCCTTTAAACCATAAAGCAATACAAATAAGTATACAAAAAGGGGAAGTTTCAAGAGAATTAGATCTAACATTTGACCAAACAGCGTGAAATTTGGGGGGAATTTGTTCCCCCTTGTGGACATTGCATACCCGTGTATCCAGAGCACCCATTTTGAATCATTTGAACATATCCAACAGGCACTTCCTCATTTGGTTATTTTGAAATAATGCTGAGACATTTTGAAAAACAATCCAGTTCTTTGAGCAGCACAGAAAATTCACCTTTCACCTCCATTTTAAATGGCACAGAGGCAGAAAATATTGGACACAGCTAAGAACGTAACAGAATCTGTCTGCATGGATCAACAACACTACAGAGAAGTGAGTCAATCTGTTGTGATTTGGGTAAACTTGGCCTGTGTGCCTTCTGAGCAACACATGCAGGGAGCTTAACCCTCTCAGCAGAACGCCAGCATCCCACTCAGTGTCTGAGGGAGGATGCACACGAACAGATTGGTCCAGCTCTCTGTTAAAACATGTAAAGCCCTGGTCTTGAACTATCACACTTGGTATAACTTATATTTTGCATGTTGTTTTGATCCAAGCAACATTTAAGCATCGCTTTTGTTCAGCAAGTTGCTGAGGTCATTTGAATAATCTTGTGTGTGGCATTTCACATCTTTTAGTCTGTTCACACAAGATAAACCAGACACATTACTAGTTGGATGAACAGTTAAAAAGCATTTTAACGTCCCCACTGGGGCAGGAGGAGGAGGACGACTACGTGGGGCTTTCTAGAAGCACTTGCGGTGGACGATGGAGGGGCCGGACTCATCGTACTCCTGCTTGCTGATCCACATCTGCTGGAAAGTGGAGAGGGAGGCCAGGATGGAGCCGCCGATCCAGACGGAGTACTTCCTCTCTGGGGGAGCGATGATCTGGAGGTGATGAAAAAAAATAAGGGAGGTGAGACCAAAAACACAAGATCAAGAAATGCGATAATTTCAAACTCAAATTCATACTACATCTGAATTCTGAGGGTTTGCTACCTTGCAGCACGATGTTTTGCAGTTCATTTTAAAGTATAATACAAACAGCAAATATAATTTCAGCTGTTGCAAATATCGATCCCATTTTGATTTTAGGGAGGTTTGTGCAATGCATCATGGTACCATGTGTCCAAATAGAGATTTGAGTTTAAGCAATGACAGCATTGAACTGCATATTCAGAAGTGTCAGTTCTGAAGGTATACAGATGACAGACACCCTAGAAAACTCAATGACAAGTTTGTCCACTGGGGGCTCTACAACTATAAAGACAAAATCAGGAGACAAATAGCTTTTGTTAAAGGTTCTACTAAACAATTTCCAGAAAGATGGATTGAATTTGTCCCCAGTGAAAAAAAAAAAATACAAAGCTGTACCTTGATTTTCATGGTAGGTGGGGCCAGGGCGGTGATCTCCTTCTGCATGCGGTCAGCGATGCCGGGGTACATGGTGGTGCCGCCAGACAGCACAGTGTTGGCGTACAGGTCCTTACGGATGTCCACGTCACACTTCATGATGCTGTTGTAGGTCGTCTCGTGGATGCCAGCCGATTCCATTCCTGAACACACAGATGAAACAAGAGTTTTAGTGTTTGATTCAACTGTAATGTGCTTTTCTAGCACATAAGACCAGAAACGACTGAAGAAGCATTATGATGCACTAAAGACTGCAGAAAATACAGACTGAGAAGAGCTCAGAAACTCTGTACAAGAGATTTGATCAAAATAACCTGAACTACACAGCCTAAAAGATTGCTTTTAAAAAAATAGACAAGTTTTAAAATATCCATATCATTAATACACTATAAATTCAAATTATAATAAAACTAGAACAAAAGTTAGTTAAAAGTTTTAAAAAACCAAAAAAAACCCACACAACAGCAGAGAGAGACAAGGCAGCAGTCTAAAGACTGAAGACTATTTGACAAGACAATAAAGCTATATGTGTAGAAATTGTGGTAAAGAGTCGGTTCACACAGCCCCAGTCAGTGTTTGTTTAGAAAGATTTGCTTTAGTGATACCGTTAACACTTGTTACCCACCGATGAATGAAGGCTGGAACAGAGTCTCAGGGCAGCGGAACCTCTCGTTGCCGATGGTGATGACCTGTCCGTCGGGAAGCTCGTAGCTCTTCTCCAGGGAGGAAGAGGAAGATGCTGTCTGCATCTCCTGCTCGAAGTCCAGAGCCACGTAGCAGAGCTTCTCCTTAATGTCGCGCACGATCTCACGCTCAGCTGGTGGGAGGTGAAATGTTTGCGTTACAATATGACAATAGTCAGAAATATTACAGGCTGCAGCGGTTAAGTTGGGCCTATAGTATTTATTTTAGGTCAAACTCTTACCGGTGGTGGTGAAGCTGTAGCCTCTCTCTGTGAGGATCTTCATCAGATAGTCAGTCAGATCTCTGCCAGCCAGGTCCAGACGGAGGATGGCGTGAGGCAGAGCGTAACCCTCGTAGATGGGCACAGTGTGGCTGACACCGTCACCAGAGTCCATCACAATACCTGCAAGACAAAAACCACCCAATTACAAAGAGAAAAAACATTCTGACCACGGTTCAACATCATGGCCATTATTGAAATGTCTTAAGCTGCAGCTCCTCTAAGAGCCACTAGATGGGGCAACATGACTACACAACTAAGGAAATTTTAGAGATGTTAGTGCTTGTTTGACTTCTCACCTGTGGTACGACCGGAGGCGTACAGTGACAGGACAGCCTGGATGCCGACATACATGGCAGGACAGTTGAAGGTCTCAAACATGATCTGGACCAAAGAGAAAGAACTCGTTACCACGGAAGCCATAACATCTGAAGACCTAACTAAAACCCTGTAGCTTGTTTCCATTCGCCCTTCCCTTTTTCATACAGGGGCTGTATTACAAGTTAGAATTCTGACTATAGAAATTACATAATGTGCAGATGTTAATGTCTCAGTCCAGAGAGGCTGAGCAGTTAAAGTCGGGCAGTATGCCTTTGTGCACTGGACTGATTTTTCTTTCTGATCCATAAACTCACTGCAGTAAGATCATGGTCAAAGAAACATGTCGATTCTGAGCATTTGTTCCAAACATACCTGCGTCATCTTCTCCCTGTTGGCCTTGGGGTTGAGAGGAGCCTCTGTAAGCAGGACTGGATGCTCCTCAGGAGCAACACGGAGCTCGTTGTAGAAGGTGTGATGCCAAATCTGCAGCAAAGGGCAGCTGTTAGTTCAACTAATTAGCAACATGCATGTGAGACAATCCACATGTGGTTGGTGTCAAACTTTTAATTTAGACATTTTCAGTAGTGGAAAAGTAGAATTTTGAGCTGTACGCATTTCCAGTAAATGCTATACTGCATTTCTCCACTGCAGCTTACTGAGCTATACATTTCACTACGTGTTTGACAGCTGCAACTACTTTGATCAGTTCAATTTCCAAATACATTTTGATTAGTAGCAGTTATTAAGCTACCAGCAATAGGTAAGTACATGTTAATGTGTAGAAACAAATTGTCAAGAACTTTCCATGGTTCCATTTTCACTTACACATGTAGATTTCTGCCATTTAATGATTAAATTAAATTCTGTAATACTAGTATAGTACTGCTAACTGTTGACAAGTTCTTGGCAATTTGTTACTAACATTAACAGTTTGAGTCACAGTTCTCAGGCTGCTGATTAAAATGCATGCTTATTAAGCTCCTGGTGTGTAACCATGTAGTAACGTGCTGTGAAGTCTTCACCTTCTCCATGTCGTCCCAGTTGGTGACGATGCCGTGCTCGATGGGGTACTTCAGGGTCAGGATGCCTCTCTTGCTCTGGGCCTCGTCTCCCACGTAGCTGTCCTTCTGTCCCATCCCCACCATCACACCCTGCACACACACAGAAACACACCTTTACAGTCACATGTTACGCTGCATTTGTCGGCGTTAGAGACGCATGTGATGTTCATGCATGGTGTCTGTACCTGGTGTCTGGGGCGGCCGACGATGGACGGGAAGACGGCGCGAGGGGCGTCGTCTCCGGCAAAACCGGCCTTGCACATGCCGGAGCCATTGTCAACAACAAGAGCAGAGACCTCGTCTTCCATTTCTGAAAGAAAACATTCAGATTATTTCTCCCCCCTGAATAGAATCACCCTCCTTCCTTGTAGTGCTATTTTGTTCAAGTAGTACTTGCCATTTGTGTTGTTTCTGTCATTAATGTTTTGTAATTATGAATCTGCATAGTACAAGATTTAATCATAATTGAAATAAATCTAAAACTGTATATAAGTTAGAAATTTAAAGAGTGTGAAGAAGAGTGTCAGAAACAGGATGTGAGGCTGTTAAACCTTCGGTAACCTCCCATCTCATCACTGACGTTGTGCAACACTTCCCTTAAAGTGATGACACCTTTCAGTGTGAGGACAGCCTTGTTGCTGCAGAAACTTGTCAGCGTGAAGCTCCCTGATAAGTTTGACGAGAAGATGAACTCTGTATGTTCCTGTTCTGTTTATCTTGATGCTAATTTAGCTCTGAGACAGAAGTGAAACTAGTCTTACTACGTACAATCTTATAATGGGTTTTCACTCCTACAGCAAGTGTAAAAGCCACTCCCGTTTAGTGAACTCTACAGACCATCTCTCTACGTGATGAAACATGTATTTAAAGGAAACCAAAAAATAAAAAAAGTGGTTGGTTTAATGGTTGAGCTGCACCCTTTTTAAAATTACCATGTGAGATGAGTCAAGTTAACAGCAGCATCAGTCTGTGAGCGACAAATTACTCAAGTTTTAAGAGGAAGGTGGTTTTATTTTGTTGAGGTCTGAAACAGGAAGTGTTTAAAGAGCGGAGCAACCCTTCCCCCAGGGCGTCTTTTTTAACACTCTAAATAAAGTGAACTGAAACTCGGTTTGAAACTACAGTAAGTGTCTCATGTGTTAGAATTTGTTTTAGACTTGAATTAAATTTTACACGATTAAGTCTTTGTTAACAAAGTTCTTGATGCAGTTTCTTGAATCACTACAGAATCTTGTTCCTCATTTAACTCAGTAGTAATTAAAAATAAAATGTGACTTCACAAGATAAAACATGAGATTACTTAATTTTAATCATTTCTTTTGCATATGTTTGTATTACAACTCAGTTAATTTACCAGAGCATCTGCTGCTCCTCCCTGTTAACATAACGGAATTATTTTATTCTCTTTTCTCTTTGAGTTAACATCCTCATACTTGTAGAAGTCTTGTCATATTTTCCCAGACCCGATTAAATCAACTAACTGTTCAAGGACTGCGCCCGTTTGTGCCTCCATTCCTTATTAGAAAAAGATTTCTTTATTCAGGATGTTAAATCTTTGCATTAAGCCCTGAAAACTAACCGTAACCGCTTCATATGCTGCTTCCTGCATCACGTTAGACGCTTTCGCTTTTATAGAAGGCTGAAAAACTCTGACATAGATGAGTTTCTAAAGCAAAAGGAAAAGCCCCACCATTCTGTTAACAGCTGCCTGTCGCACATCCGAAGAGTTCAGCCTGATCAATAAATCCGTTTACTTTATTAAACTCCGCTGTCGGTCAGCTTTGTGAGATAAACCAGCTCGAAAACTCTCCGCTGGTTCTTACCTGTGCAGGTGAGTCTCCGGTGTCTGTAGGTGAAGTCTTGAAGCGTCTCTCTGCCCCAGCTGTGCCCGGTGTGAATGCAGTTTCAAGAGCCGAACTGCACCGGTTTTATTCGCGCCCGCGGTACCGCTGGCGTGTCCATAAAAGGTAAGGATGTCTCAGCTCGCGCTCTCATTGGTCCAGGTGAGCAGGTTTCAGCTGGTTCTCGCAGCTCGCGCCCTGATTGGCTAGAAAAGGCATCTGTCATGAGGGACAGTACGGATGTAAACCAAAATAAAAGACAACCATGAAGTTAAGGTTTCAGTCGCAGCATGAGAGTTTTGATTGGTCCGTTAGACTGAAGTGTTTAAGTTTGTGCGTTTAATAAAGAATGTAATATGCAATAACACAAAACAATGCACAGCTCCTGAAGGCCCCCTTCACCCCTCTCTCTGTGAGTTATGTGTTTCTTCTACACTGGAGTTAAACCTGCCCCTGAGGGCTTCTGTTCTCAGCCTGTTTAGCATGGCTCTTCTTCGTTTATAATTATATTGATCAATATTCATTGTATTTATCAATATTTCAATGTTTTGGGAGATGTGTGTTATTTGTAACATGGTTGTACTGAAATAAATAGTATTTTGAAGAAAAACGCCCAGTGAATAGTCAACATGTAAACAGGAAACATGGACACAGTCAGGTTATATTTTTACAATTTATATAATAATTGTTGTATTTTATTTATTTTTTCACCACATTTACAGTCACAGTTGTAGAAGATATTCAGCCGCATCATAGTCTGCAGGATGATTTTGATGATACAGCATATGAAATATAGATTTTATACCATTTGAGAATAAAAATCTCTTTTCATTTATTGCAGCTCGGTTTAACATAAATAGGTACGTTTACAATAAATTCATATTCCTTAGCTTCTGACACATCAAAAGAGACCACAATTGTGCATGTTGAGTTATTCCTGTTTCACTTTGGATATGTTATTTTAGGTGTTTTTTCTCTGGAAATATGGGGAAGATAACTGGTATTTTCCAAAAAGAGAAGTAAAAGAGGCAATACTCCATTAAAAGTTAAAGTATTATCAGCAAAATGTACTTGTAGTATTAAAAGTGAAAGTACTCATATCCCTGTCAGTGTTTAACTGTTACATATCATATTTTTGGATTCTTTTTGCTGATGCAATACTTAAGTAATTCAAAATGATACCTTACTTGAATAATGTACTGATAATGTGTGTGTGTAATGATTCACACAGTGAATCTGGAGCTCTGGGGCCCATTTAGCTCAGTTGATAATCCAGCCTTGACGGAAGAGCTTGTCACCTCGCACATCCAATGCCAAACTGTCAAATCACTGTGACTATCAGTCAGTCAGGAGCAAGTGGGGAGAGGTGATATGAGGATTGACGTGCAGTCAGATTCGGGGTCGCTGTAATGACACGGCCAGCATTTTAAACAACAAAGTCACCAAGACGCAAAGACTCTGTAAGCTGCTCTTTCATCTCGTAGCCCCCGTTAGCTTGAATTGGCTCCTGCAGCAGCTGCACAGGGTTTTAAACCAAATCTGTTGGTTTCGTTAATGAAATCAAAATAAGCTGAAAGTGGCTGAAAGATGCAACAGCCACCATTTGATTCAATGTTAACATCAAACATGTTGTTGTATAAAGCTTTCATTTAATGATATTATGTAAATGTTATTCATCTATATAATGAATGAATAATAAATAAGCTGTCTCCTTAACCATCCTTTGTTTGTAACTACATTTACTTTCTCTCATTGTAAAGTTTATGCTTGATGCAACAGAACAAGTACATTTTTAAGAGCATTTTATCCTCTGCCTTTTTATATTTGATATCATGTCATGTAAGTGTCTGAAATCCCAATGATGACTGTTTGGCATGTTGGAAACAATAAAGAAGTGGGCGGAGAAATTTCGCCCACAACAATAGTGTTTTTTTATTTTCGTGTTTGTCAGGTTCTTCATTCTGCCAACTGTGACGTTATCTGATGCTAAAACAAAAGGTTGAAAACAGGAACTTCAGTGTCAATCTTTGTAGTTTTGTTTTGTTTTTCACACTGCAAGTAAATCAGGATAAACAGCACGAGAAGTTAAGACTCATTACAATGTTTAATTCTCCTCTTGTTGACTGAAACATTCTTGATGTCTTGTGCAACATTTGACGCACATTTCGTTGCAGGCGTTGATGTAGAGCATCCTGTTGATGCCAACACTGATTTTATTTTGAAAAGGTTCAAGTCCATCGTAGGATCTTTGGTGTGTGCCACTTCCTGTCCTCTCACTATTGTGATATAAAGGGATAAATAAGCCCAGAAATGTATTTAAAATCATAATGAGTTTAACATTTGACAACTTTGGCACAAAATGAAATGTTTTGAGTTATATTTCTCAAACGAAATGTCAAATAATCTGAGAACTTCCTCGTGCTCAGTGTGAACGCGGTCTCAGGTTTCAGTTTCAGGTGTATTCAGT
This sequence comes from Lepomis macrochirus, assembly GCA_024633595.2. Classification (NCBI taxonomy): domain Eukaryota; kingdom Metazoa; phylum Chordata; class Actinopteri; order Centrarchiformes; family Centrarchidae; genus Lepomis; species Lepomis macrochirus. Next base: position 35,646,432 of record JALXJV020000005.1, on the reverse strand, counting down.
ATTTTTCAGCAGAAAGGTGACTGTTGCAATTCAGAACAGCTGATTAACTCTGGTCTGTTCACTGGAATCCTCTACTTCAGCCCATCCTCTCAGCAGACCTCAGACCTTCATCCTCTAAATCAGTGGCTCCCAAGCTTTTGACCTCGTGACCCCTAACAAGTCAGTTTAAGTGAGGAGTGATTTATCTCTTCTCATGTTCTTTGATTTAATTATTTAAAGAAGCACAACATGTTTAATATTGTCATTTTACTACAGTTACTTCCACTACTCAGTGTGTACAACATCTGCGGAGTTGTGAAGTGGGAGGAGATATTTTGGAGACGAAACTCTTCCTCATCGGAACAAAAGATGAACAACTGTGTTTGAAAATATGTGGTTATTTGATACAAAGTCAAAGGTTCAAGAAGCCTGTGGACATAAAAACAGAAGGAGCAGTGTCAACTACGGCTCTCAAGGGGCATTTCACTCACAAACATCTACTCACAGTGGTTGGAAGCTAAAGATTACACACAATCTGCAGTGTAAATGAATTCACCGCTGCTCTGCTCTCACTATATATTTTTGTGGTTAAAGGTTAAAGATTTAAATGAATCACTATGCCTCACTTGTGCACCCTATAAGCCGTAAAATACTCTTCATGTGTGTGAAGGATTTCACTACTTAAGAGCTTTTCAAGAAATCTGTGCATCAGATCCTGTAAAACCTTTTCACGTGTTGAACATATAGTCGTCAAATGCCATTAAAATAACGGTGTTAGTCTTAAAACAGTTTTAATCCAGTTTTACCACATTTGGGACTCGCTGGCTGAAGGGTTTTGAATCTGGCTCAGGACTTTTATCTATGACATTACCCCTTTACCCTCCCCGTTATTTCCTGGCAGGTTTCTACTGTCGACGCCCCTCGTGTGAAAATCCAGCTTTGAGAATGGGGGCTCAGTTTTGCCCCAGAGGTCCTCTAACAGGTTGATCTGGCCCCTGGTTCATCCAGTTTTCCTGTTGCTGATCACTCGTTTCTCATCTTTTTATGACTCAATCAAGCTGCCGTCTTTTCCCTCTACAGGATTTTTCCGCTGTCCTTGACTCGGGATCTGACTTCTCTTCTTGTCATATGTTGTTCTTGTTCTCTTTTACTGCTGTAATGATTTACACTGCAGTGAGGCAGCATTATTATCTGTCTATGCACTGATGCTTTATAATATGAGTCGGTCAGCTGCAGTGATACAAAGTGAAAATTACTGTCCAATAATTGTACTTTTACATGGCTTTATGATGCAGAGGTGTTCCTGTTATTGTGTCCACACCCGGAACCTGCGGACATGTCTGCATGTTCACTTACAGCCACTCCAATGCTCTTTTAAAGCTGTCGACATGTTTGGGTTATTTTGCAGTCGAGAACCTTCAAACTCTTTTCCTTTTTTAACTTCGAACTCGGCCAAACGTAACGCAGGATTTCAGGGTGTTACCTGAGTCTGCTTTTCAGATTTCAGTGGGCGGAGCTAACCGGGTGTAAAATAGCCCTTTACGTATCAGACTGAAGCTTCTTCCCATCTGTCCTTCTACGGACTTAACTGCAGCTGAAATCTCACTAAATGACACACCTGCTGCCTCTGAGGGGGAAGTGAGCTTCACAGAACGTGTCAGTCTATACTTTTATGCAACATGTACCTGAAGGATGCAGGTACCAGACCGTTTGCAGAAATAAGCTGATAAAATGTAATGCAGCAAAGATTCAGAACCCCCAGATCTTTAACTGTCATGAGCTGGAGATGGAGATCTGCTCCTAGATGGGTTAATGATCTGGAGGACAGACTCTTCTCACTGAGCATTTCCACTGTTTTAACCAAATGTTTCTGATTTTTCTTATTTTTCTCTTACAAAACTGAATTAACTGAGTATTTTGACTTGTGCTGCTGTTTTCTTTATATGGACCTAACTCCTGCTAAAATTCCACCAAATAACACCTGCTGCAGGGGCGTCCTGCTGCACTCTGTTGTACAGGTGGCGATCATTTATTTATACTTTTATTTCTACATTTACCTGAAAGATGCAGGTACCAGAGACTTAAGAAAACAAAAACAATTAAATAACCAAAAAAAAAAACGTTAGCTTCTAAAATGATAAATCGCATATACATTTTATCTACCAGCTCAAGTTACTTTACATATTAAGGATTTAACACACAAAGAAAACTTTTTACTAGTACTTCAGTCTTTTCACAGTGTGGTACTACTTTCTCTCAAGTAAAGGATCTGAAAACACACGACCCCTAAATCATAATTATGTCGGAGTCGGGAAAAGATTTGTGGGATTTGGATGCCATAAAAAGGGAGTGTACAGAATTGAACCTCCCTAAAATTAGAGCTCAACACTTTCAAGAATACAAAAGTAACATAAGATTTTATATTCTAAAGTAAATGCAGCTGAAAACTGATGTGCAGGACTTGTCTGCAGTGAAGTAACAGCATCGGTTTGCCTCAGCATGCTGGTTTAGAGCCCTGACCTGTGATCAATGCCCTGAAGTCAGGCAGCGCCGACATTGTCCACATTCTCCAGCTGGTTCAGGCCTGTTCAGAGAGCTGAGTGGGAGTGTCAGAGTACCAAACCACACACCACACTGTGAAACTGATTGACATGCACCAACACAAAGACCAAAAAAGGTGTAAACACAGGAGAAACATTCTGTCAGGATGGGAATCCTCCGTATGTTTGGCCTCTTTAAAAACCAAACTGCTTTTTAGGAAAATCAGCGTGCAGAGATTTGAAACTTGCAGCAAAGTGATTATCCATCACGTCTGCCTTGATCTTTGTCAGAGGTACAGTTTTGTTTTGTGGTAATGCAGAGGAGAATCAGTCTGAGAGTAAATGAGGACATGTTTCTACAGGTTGATTTTCATGTTAATGAGCTGAAACTAAAAGCTTTACAGGATGAGAAACTCATTCAGAAATGTAAAATGTGTTTTTGTAAAATGGTGAGCAGCAAGTCTCCGTGTCTCTAAAGTGACAGCTTCTTACTAACTCAGACTCTTGTTTCAGGTCAGTTTCAACACACTGAGGTTTTTGAATTTGCTCCAGGTGGCGCAAAAGAGCTGTTTGTCGCGAAATTCGCTGGTTCGTGCAAGGTCACATTTTTCAACATAGGCTGACAACTATTCTGTTTTCCTGCAGGAGGAGCTCAGAGTTAACAGCTTTCATTAAATTGGCTTTTTACGATAGTTTTTGGGATTACAAATTGATTTATCTTCACTTACACTTGTCGGCAGATAGCCTCCGTGCACATCTGGTTCCTCTGTTGTTGTTACCGTCAGATGGCACAGAAAACAAACATTTTAAAAGTTGTTGTCCTTCTGACAGACCTGACAAACCATGAATTCATATGTAATAGCATCACGTTATAGTTATTTCGGCATCGGTTTGGTCCGTTTATTGCAATTAAATCACAGCTAAAAGTTTACTTTGGGTTCATACAGCTGTAGTTTCTGCGGGCTGTGTTTATTCGCTTAAAACTCATTGTGTGTGAACACTCAGAATGTGCAGCAGTCAAACACGCGAGAGCAAAGCGAAGCGAACATTAAATTTGCTTTCAGTGGGAACACACCTTAAGCAAAAAACCCTTTATTTATAAATCAAATTTTAAAACTTCTGTTTAACAGAATGTCATGGCTGCAACTACTGATCTTTTCATGATCAATTATTTTTCAGATTATATTCCCATTAATCTATTTGTGTATTTAAAGTTAGAAAAATCTTTAAAAAGCACTATTTCCTTTGAAATGTTCTTGTTTTGTCCTACTAACAGTCAAAAATCTGTAGCGATCCTCTTTAATATTACGAACACAAAGAGCAAAGACAAACTGCAAAATCTACACCCAGGCAATGTTTGACATTTTTTCTTAAAGAAAACAACAAACTTTTAATTAGTCATTAAAATAATTTAGAGACAAGAAGCATCCCTAACAATTTGTCTAAAATCTTCCCCAACAAACTGAGTTTGTTGAAAGGTTTTTACATGATCAATGAGATCAACATACAAACATCATGTGTCTGTGGAGATTTTTTAATAAGCGTATACCAGCAGCAGAGTTCAGAATGGCAACAACATAAATGTGATATGAAATCAAAGAGACTGAAACTGACAGCAAAGTCAAAAGTAAAATGAAAACAGAAAAGATATCTTCTTAGAAAAAAAAAGGTCAATATCTGTTTAAAGATTAGCCTACAGCATGAACAGAACAGTTATCTCTCACTCTGACATAATTGGTTGTGTATGTTCTGAAATAAACTCAGTGGCCACTTTATTAGGTACATCTGTGCAAGCTAAGCAGTCCAATACAGATGTTCTGTAATAAGGTTGAATGATGCCTACAATGTTCAGTTTTTGTCATTGAGGAGGAATGAAATTATATTTGTTAGCAATGAGGTCTTTGTTAGTGTTGGCAGCACACTGAACATTTCCTTATATTCCGAGGGTTTCTAATATTCTGTATATTCCAGCAGACATAAAATAGTAACACCTTCCAGTATAACATTGTCCACTACAGCACCATATTTTATAGCAACCAAATGAAAAATTTGAAGTCAAGTCCTACACGCGAAGAAAGTCCATGATTATCTTTATTTTGCTCATCTGAACATCTTGATAAAACACCGTTACCAAGACAGGGACTGTCAGATGTCAGAAAAGTTTCCTAGTGGCCTTATTGGATTGATGAGTTATATTCTAACAAAAAGCAAAACACAGTCAGTCTGTGGAGATCAGACGAGGCTACATTTGTCTTCATATTCCTGTTTTAGATTCTTAATTTCTTGCTCATGCTTTTGTTTCAAGTCTTCCATTTCTTTTTTCCTTTTTTTTTCTTTGTGATTTGAGAGGTTTTTTAACTGATTGTGCTCTTTCTTCCTGTTGTTTTCTTGTCCTCTCTTCTTCATCTCTCATTTCTTGTTCTTTCTCTCTTGTCTCCTTTTCCTTCTTTATTTTTTCCTCCATTTCTTTAAGTTGTTTTGCTCTAATTTTTTTCTCCTGTTCAATTTCTGCTCTCTGTTCTTCCATTCATTTCATTGCTTCTATTTCTTCCTCGTGTTTTTGTTCGAGCTCTTCTTTTTGCCTCTTCATCTCTTCTTCCTTCTCCTTCAGGATTTTCTCCACTTCGTGTTTTACGGCTGCCTCGGCCTCTTGGAACATCTCATTGGTGTAGCAGCCGCCAACATTCTTCCTCACCATTGACTCAACTTTTGTCAGCAGCTCGCTGACCTGAGTACGATTCTTTGGATCCTCATTATTGAAGAAATGGTGTCTGTCTCCACAGTCATGTATCAGTTTTTTTACAAAGTCATCACATCTTCTTCAATGTAACTTTCAAATGTTTGATATTTTAATGCATCTTTCCTGGTGAATTTAACGATGATGAAATGTTGTGAATTCTTGCCAAAGTAATTCTTGATCAGCTCCACAGAGTTTTTTTTTCTCTTGTGTGAATCGGCCGATCTGCATCACTAGCAAGAACACATGAGGTCCAAGAGACAACATGCTTATGTTTATATACAGCTATTTTACCTTAAAAAAATATATTTTAGAGAAGATGATCGTAGGGTCAGAAACATGATACACTGGATATACTGTTTGGTCCAAACGGGTGTGTTAAACATTTTGGTGGAGGTGTGGAATTTTTTTAAAAATACGAATGCTTTCAAAAATAGACATGTTATAGATTATATTTATGAAACAGCAATCAAACATTCAAATATTGATTTGATTTATATTTTTCTCTGTTCTTTCTCTTTATATTTTGTTAACTGATAAATATACTCTCTTAACATGTACTTCTTGTGAAAGCATTGGTACTTTCCAACATTTTTCCTGCCTAAAGTTTTTTTTTCACAGTACTGTAGCTAAATAACAACATTTTAATATTTCTAAGAAAAACCTGCTTCACATTTCCTGTAAAATGCATGTACAGAATCCATGAAATTACTTACTGTGAGGGTTTTTCTCTGAGAAATGTCCAGTGATTTTTTAACCACCCCTGTTAAAAGATGACATCATTAACTTGCAGCTTAGTATTCTAATTTAAACCAAAAAGGTTTCATTGGCTTGTCAGAAATATTTTTGCTTATCAGTAGCTTTAATAGCATCCATGATTATAGTATGTATTCGCTTTTGTTTTGGATTTTGACGATCACCTGGTAAAGTGGCTGTTGTGTCCTCACACACATCACTGCTCACATGCTCTCCATTGTTCTCCTTTACAATTTGACTCAAGTGTGTTAACAGCTCTGGAAGCTCAAGGTTCTTCTGCTTCAGGTATCTGTATCTAGATTTTCTGATCAAGTCTTTTAATGGAGGCTGTTCCATGTATTTCTTCTTTAAACCTGGCCTCTCCTCTCTGGGTGTTGATATCAGAACCAGTGAATGATCAAATGATCGATCACTGAAGAGTTCCAGGACTCTGCAGAGCCTCTGTTTGTGTTCCTCAGTGAAGTCTTCAGGCTGTAGGACCAGCAGGAACACATGAGGTCCAGGAGCAGAGAGTCTCACACAGTTTGTCACATGTTCTGTCAGTTTGTGTTGAGAGATGTCGGGATGCAGCAGATCTGAGGTGTTGATAACAATTATCTTTTTCTCCTCCAATGGTCCACTGACTCTCACACAGCGGTCTAGTCCCACCTCAGTGTTGAATCCGGTCTCTCCAAGTATTAAGTTCCCCCACTGAACTCCGTTCAGACCAGCTCAGACACTTTAGAAAATAAAAATTTACAAAAGGCAGAAGAAAGATAAACTCATACTTGTATTTATTCGTTTAGGGTTTAATTTCTGTTGAACTTCAGGTTAGTTACTTCTTACAGATTGTACCTAACTCACTGTAAACTCAGATATTCATAAACAGCAGGATAAAACAGTTTAGTTTGACTCACTGTGAGGAGGCAGGAGCTCACAGCTGCTCCTGTGCTTCAGAGGACGCTGATCATCTGTGATTGGCAGGACACAGATTTGTTTACCTATTTACTTAATTATGTAATCTAAAATATACCTTTTTGTGACATTAACAGTTCAGCTTTTCTTTCCTTCCAGAACTAGTATTATTACTTTCCCCTGTAACTAGTTTTGTGATTACTATTTTCAAACAGTAATAATATTATTACGTTATTAGTCCAAGTTACACTGCATTACCACTGCCTTGCTAAAGAAGCTCAGTGTAAAGGTGATGGACTGGCCGGGCATGTCTTTAAATTCCCAATAATAAGTAAAGTAATGTTACTTTTTAAAAGGAGTAAAAAGAATCGTTATTAAAATGTGTGCGTATCACTAATTCTGTTACACACCAGTGATGAAAATGTGATTTAAAGGTTATTGATCAGTGACTGTAATCCAGCTGTATCTCTGTGTGCAGCCTCTGATCTTTGTCTGTCTGTTCTGTCACTGAACTGGTGTTATTGGTTCTCATATTTAGTATTTTGTAAGATTATAATGCGACTGACCAATCAACTGAGTTTAATCCAGGACTCACAGACCTGATTTAACATCTGAGGATGCAGCTATTAGTTATCTGTTTAATACACCGATCAGCCATAATACTATGAACACTGACAGATGAAGTGAAAAACAACACTGATTGAGCAGTGGGTGGGATATTTTAGGCAATTTGTGAACATTGTGTGCTCAAGGTTTATGTGTTAGAAGCAGGAAAAAATTGGCAAGTGGAATAATTTGAGAGACAATTTGTGTTGGCTAGACAACTGGGTCAGAGCATCTCCAGATCTGCAGCTCTTGTGGGGTGTTCCCGGTCTGTAGTGGTCAGTTCCTATCAAAAGTGATCCAAAGAAGGAAAAGCAGTGCTCATTGATGCACATAGGTAGCAAAGCCATCGCCCGTGTGGTTTGATCCAACAGATGAGCTAATGTAGGTGAAACTGCTGGAAAAGTTAGACAGGTGTCAGAACACAAATCACAGTTTGTTGTGTATGGGTCTGCGTAGCCATAGACCAGTCAGGGTGCCAATGCTGACCCCTGTCCACAGCCGAAAGCGCTAACAATGGGCACGTGAGCATCAGAACTGGACCACAGAGCAATGGAAGATGGTGGCGTGTGTGTGATATAAAAATTTGTCTGTAAATTTCCCTAAAACTAAGGATTGATGTTTACCTCTAAGGGTTACTGTTTTACAATATCCTATATAATATGTTGTGACTGTTTTCTGTCACCTTGTAGTCTCACGGAAGAGATCTGGAGGTCAGTAAAGCCTTCTTCAATATATAAGGCTTAGGCTGAACCTGCATGTAATCAAAATGGTGACTTTAAAGTGGATCTAAAAGTTAAGAGATTTAACACTTAAAACAAAACTGGTTCCATGGATTTATATCAGATAGATTTCCTTTTTTGTGATATCTTGAGATCCCGGACATCAGAAGCAGAGACAGTGTCTTCAGTTAGCTGCCTTTATTGACAATAAGAACATTGCAATGATACAACATGACCAACAAGTGGGACACCAGCTCCTCTTACTTGGGTCTGCATTCGGCTCTGCTCAGGGTAATCTTGCTAAGTCAACAGCACCGGAGCCCCCTACTGGTACTGAACTGTAATAACACACAGCAGCCACTTTCATTCAATAAACTCCTTTTAAAATTTTTTTTACAGAACTACAATAACTGCACATTTATCTAAGTCACTGATCTAAAGCTGACAGAGAGCCAGAGTGTGTTTTCTGTCTGTCAGCCTATAATGTGTGAATGGACAAAAGCTGTTTCTTGCTCAGCTAATGATCATGTGATGAATACAAGCTGTGTACCAAGGAACAGTCTTCTGAGGATGAGTGATTACATTTCCAGTACTGATGTCAACAATGATAATCAGCTCTTCTAATCTTAGTGCATTTCCCACACTCAGGAGGTAGAGCGGGTTGGCCGTTAATCGGAAGGTCGGCGGTTCAATCCCTGGTGGCTGTTCCGCCAGTGTATGAATGTGTGTGAATGTTAGTTTCTGTTTGAGCACTTAGGCTCACTGTGTGAATGTGAATGTGAAAGGTGAATGAAGAAGTAGTATAAAAGCGCTTTGAGTGGTCGAAAAGACTAGAAAGGCGCTATACAAGTACGGAGCATATACACTTTACATGGCCAGGCCGCCTAAGTATATTTGGAGACCCATTTTAGCATTTTGCAGAGAAACACACAGTTGTTACGTTACAAGACACTGGAACAGCGGATATTTTACAAGTACGGACCAGGTAAAGTGACAGTGAACACACCAGTGCAGATGTCATTGCTTAGCAACCAGGTTGGTTTCGTTTTGATAGGCTACATCATTACAAACCCTCCTCCACATTTGGTGCATCTGCTGCTGAAAGTAGAATTGGGTGGAAGTTGGCTCAGACCAAAACACAAAAATAATTTAGTTAGTGAAGTTAGTGTGATAATAAGAAGCTGTGAGTCTGATGAGAACAGCCGACTGACAGGAGGAAGATTGCTGATTTTACAGTTAATAATGTGAATGTGGAACCTCCTGCAGTTCTATTATCAGCTCTACTGACCCACCAACAACACAGAGAAAATACTTTGACTTTAATAGTTTTCTGGATCTAGTTTTGCTCGAGTTCACTCACCTACTGGATTTCTTGCTGAGACACAATCAGCTGTGGAACGGAAAGTAAGAAACAGTCAAGAGGGAGTTAAAAAAGCAGAAGAAAACCTTCCCAGCAGCCACAGCATGATTTCTAAAACCTTTAAATACTTGAAGTGGACATGTGGAGTTCAGGGACAACCTACTCTCATTTGCAAACAGCTGTCAAAAATATTACTTTGAAAAACTGGATTTTAAATACATTCTGAGGACTGTTCATATTTAAGAAACATAAACACATGAAATAAAAACAAACCAACACCTTTAATATTAAGTTTCAGTACTCCATACTGTATACATGTGTTATTAATATTTCCTATGTTTCTGTGTTTATCTGTTGTAGTTTCCTTGACTAACTTTCTATCTGTTGAAACTGATTCACTCTTTACAGCTGACATTTTAAAGAAAAGGACACGTCTAAATCTCCAGTGAAACTTCTAATCACTGACTTAAGTCACTATTTGAGGTCATGTTGACTGACATGTTTCAGGTCTCTACAAGCTGATTTTCATGGTAATGAGCTGAAACTAAAGGCTGCATGGAAAAAGAAAGTCATCCAGAAATGTAAAATTTGTGTTCATAAAAGGGTGAGCAGGAAGTCTTGAGGTCTTCATGTGACTCGTCTGTCCAAAATCTACAGACATTCTTTTTATTATTACAAAGACAAAGACAAAGAAACACACAAATTGTCTAAAATCTTCCTCAACAAAAAGAAATCTTCAGTTTCTACATGATAAAATGAGTTCAACATACTGTATATCATCTGTCTGTGTACATTTTGATACGATGGTGTACCAGCAGCAGAGTTGGCCGCAATATAAAAGCACAATGAAATCATTGAGGCTAAAATAAACTAATAGCAAAGTCAAACGTAAAATAAAGAGGCAGGAATAGTTTATTATAGAAAATGTACTAATATATCTGAATAACTGTTTAAACAAATCTCCTGTTGTATACAATCAGCTCTCTTATTATCATTGGTTGTTTATATTTTGATATACACTTAATGGCAAAAAGGTACACCTGTACTAGTGCCTTGGATTGTGATGAGCAGTAGTGATGTCGGAACAAGAATAACAACACTTCCTGGGAACAATGAGCCTACTGATGTAGACAGGGTGCCCTCTTGTGTTAGAATATTATCAGGTTGACTGGACTCTCTCTATACATGTATTTATATATGTATTTTAAACTCACAAAGGATGACACATACAATCTTGGCATTTTAGTGGCAGTAACTACCTGCACATATTTCTTGATTCTTGTCTTGATTCATATTTCTTCTGTCAATGGCTTCCTTCTCCTCTGACTCTGATCTTATTTTTTGCTCCAAAGCTTCAACCTTTCGTTCCCACTCCTGTCGTTGAATTTCTTCCTGTTGTTTTCTCTTCTTGTCTTCTTCTTCTCTCATTTCCTGTTCTTTCTGTACCTACCATGTTCCTTCTTCATCTTCTCCTCCTTTTCTTTAAGCTCTTTTTCTCAGTTTTCTCTCCTTTTCAATTTCTGCTCTCTGTTCTTCCATTCTTTTTTTCACCTCTTCCATTTCTTCCTCATGTTTTCTTTGAAGCTCCTCCCTCTCTCTCTTCATCTCTTCTTCCTTCTCCTTCAGGATTCTCTCCATTTCTTTCTTTATAGCTGCGTCGGCCTCTTGCAGCATCTCCATTTCCTTCACCATAGTGTCAATCTTGGTTATCAGCTCACTGACTTGTTTACGGTTTTGTTTATCATAGTTATTAAACACATGGTATCTTCCTCCACAGTCAGATCAAGTTATTAATGGAATCATTTATGTTCAATGTATTCTTCACTGGAGTTCTCCTCATCTTCCAGTCTATCTCCTCCAGTTAAAAGAATGATGGTGAACTTTTCAGCATTCTTCTCAAAGCCTTCCTTGATGAGTTTTAATGCCTCCTTCTCCTCTGCTGTAAATCTGCTGATTTGTACCACCAACAGGAAGACATGTGGTCCTGGAGCCAGAAGACTGATGCATTTCACCATCTCTTCATGAACCTCTTTTTGGGATAAACTATTGTCAATGTCACCATAGGAAGGTCAGGGTCATGACCGGGGGGTCGTGACAGTCAAACAGACCAGGAGTGTCGACCACAATGACTGGACAATGTCCACTTCACTCTGTGCTTTCTGAAAAAGTTTAGTGACTGATGTTTGACTTGATTTGGCTTTGAACTTGTCTCTTCCCAGAACGGTGTTTCCTTTAGAGATCTTTCCACAGCCAGTCTTAGCTGGATAATGCTGAGACTCTCTGGGCTCTGCTCATCATCGTCACCTACAAAATCAAAAGATCTGGACTTACTTTGAATATTCTCAGTTTCTACAGTAAGACTGAGATGTTCAACATGGTTCAGAACACAGAAAAGAAACAGCCTAGTGTCACCAGATTAACGGTCAAATTGATTTGTTCTAACTTCTTCTTACAACTCCCCACAAGATTATTATGGCCCATATTTATGTTTGGTTAAAGACCTTACATAATAAACTGTTATGCTTTTATTACCTTAGAATGTGTCATTTCTATCTACATAACTGCGGGCCCTCCCTTTCATGGACATCGCAATGTTGCGCCGCCATGTTTTGAGAGTAGACAAACAGCGCTACAGAGCATGTTTCAACTACGTTCTTCTTCTTTGCTCATCACTATGTTGAATACATTTATTTGAAGAAGAAGAAGAAGAAGAAGAAGAAGAAGAAGAAGAAGAAGAAGAAGAAGAAGAAGAAATATACTGCAGGGATCAGCAAATTGATGATGGGTGAGAATGTAAGACAATATTTGAAATCATTGGTATGCCTTCGGTCAGGACTCTGGACTGCCACCTGGAAGATTTAGAGATCGGCAAGTAAAGCTTTTGTGAAGCACTGAACCACTTGTCCCAATTGTTTCGTAAAAGAGTTAATTTATCAAAGCTTCAGTTACAGTGGCTTATCCTGGTGAAGTGCAAGACTGCAGTCAAATTATGCAATCTACGCATGCATGCACGGAAAGTGAGCAGTGTTGGAAAAAGTACTTTACTTTTGCAGAAAAGATCTTTAGTTCGGAAGCATATTTGCTTTGATCGGACATGAATTTAATGTATCTTTATTTGATGCACACACATTAGACTTAACATCAAGTTCTATTTTCAAATAAAGATAAATTAACGTGTGTATTGTGTCATTGAGGAAAGAGTGCTGGGAATAAATGGTATAGGCTAGGAGTGTTTGCTATGGCAGAGGGTGATTGTGTGGGATGGGTAACACAAACACTCAAAGACTTTGAGATGACCGAGGAAGTGGCAGTGAATCACCTGATTGCACAGGAAACCAATTAGGTGATTCATTCACTCAGTGTAGCTGTTACTGCTTTGTACGTCATATGTACGCACCAAAGCAAGCTTTGAAACAGTTGATCTATGTTTAGGGTTTAAAGAACGTATTAAAGCTTCAGTGTTGGACTGCCATCACTAGTGTGTTTGATCCCACATTGGGACAATTTTTTTTTTCTGACCTCAACAAATTTCCGCAGGCCAGACATTTTTGCTGGCTGACACTTTTGGTGAGCGTCCATTATCACAGAAATAATTAATATGTTTCCCTTGTCAATGTTTGTCTCCATCCATCCAAGTGGTTTATAGGGGACTTTTTTACATTTTTTATTCATTTGTGCAGAAACAGTGACACTTGGTTTAGATTTTTCATGTACAGGACAGGACCTGAATTCCTCCAGGACTCTCTACATTGTACATTCTTTTGATCTCCTTAATTTATATATATATTTATATTTCTTTTATGCTCATGTGTACTGTAAGCACCATTCTATACAACAGCAAATTCCTAGTATTTGAAAATGTACCTGGATATTAACCTGAGTATGATTCTGATGTTATCTCTCAGGGACCAAGTTGCAATAAGTTATAAGTTATATAAGTTTAATGAAAAATTAAGTAAATTTAATTTCAACCAATCTTGTTTGTGATATTCATGGACAGGATATCAA
>JALXJV020000005.1:35496959-35632333 GCA_024633595.2 Lepomis macrochirus | reverse complement strand
CAGCACAGACTCAAATTAGCATTTCACTTTTCAAAGTCTTGCCTGTGCCGCCAAAGACGCCACGCCCTGCCGAAACCCGGGATCGAACCAGGGTCCTTTAGATCTTCAGTCTAACGCTCTCCCAGCTGAGCTATTTCGCCGCCGTTGCTTTCCCCGCCCACCGGAGGCGGGCACAGGTACGCTTAAGCCTTAAAGCAAATATTTTGATTGTATTCCCTCATCCTTAAAAACAAATACTTTTACTTTAATAGCATTTTAATCGAGTGTCTAAAAACTGTTTCCTAAATTAGAAGGAGCAAATAACCTCTAATAATGCATGGCTACAGTTAACGTGGTGCTGTAATGATGCTGTGATGCTGACAGTACTGTCACTGTATGGTATGCTCGCGGTGAAGTCAAGGTTTTACAAAACACACATCTTGTTTTATTGTTTTATCTTGGCTCTCTGAGCAGCACAGAGCCCAGTGCACTGCACACATATTTAACATGATGATATTGACACTAGGCTATTTGGCCTTGCACAGTGTATGAGGGTGCAATAATCTATCTGTACTTAAACTACTAGGTAGCTGTGTAGTAATGTGTTTGCAGTGAAACTAGTCATGCCTTCTACTGGTTCTTTAGATGTAGGCTACTACTGCTGTGTTTCAGCATCCTCCATAATGTTCCATCCTCTGAAGAACAATTCATAGGCTACAGTAGCCTAATAAATCAATAACATATTGAAAGACTTTTAGAGTGGCCAATTAGTGTTTTCAAACAACGCCTAATTCAATTTGCGTTGCATGTCCTTGCAATCCTAAACATATGAATGAACGTGTGGGCACTTTGCCCGGAGCTGAGTTATTTCATAGTGCAAATTTCCCAGTAATCTCATAACAAGCAGTGGTTACGTTTCTCACAAAGATGCACTTAAGCCGGTGCTCTTCTTTCACATTTACATCCACTGTTTCTTTGACAAGCAGACACAGCCTCACATGACCATATCCTGTTAGACCTTGCCTGTGCCATCAAAACTGGCCAAGCGCCTGCCGAAACCCGGGATCGAACCAGGGACCTTTAGATCTTCAGTCTAACGCTCTCCCAGCTGAGCTATTTCGCTGCGATTGTGGTCTCTGCCCACCAGAGGTTGATCTAGCATAGGATAACGCTTCTGCTATAATGCAGCACGGGTACTGCAAGGGAGGGGGTTGCGGTTCGGTGGGCTTGGGATCTCGTCACTGCTTTTTGCGGATGATGTGGTCCTGATGGCGTCATCGGTCCTTGACCTTCAGCTCTCACTGGGTCGCTTCGCAGCAGTGTGTGAAGCGGTTGGGATGACGATTAGCACCTCTAAATCTGAGGCCATGGTTCTCAGCAGGAATCCATCGGATGGATGCATAGAAGGAATGTGTGTGGATGCAGTGTGGTGCAACATGATGTCTGTTCAGGGAAAGTCACGGCTTTTACCAAACGCAATGTTTATAGTGGGTGTATTGCTCGGTTGAATCTCTTCTTTAGGTTTCACATCCACTGTTTCTTCGGTTGAACAGCACAGACTCAAATTAGCATTTCACTTTTCAAAGTCTTGCCTGTGCCGCCAAAGACGCCACGCCTCTGCCGAAACCCGGATCGAACCAGGGTCCTTTAGATCTTCAGTCTAACGCTCTCCCAGCTGAGCTATTTCGCCGCCGTTGCTTTCCGCCCAATCGAGGCGGGCACAGGTACGCTTTAAGCCTTAAAGCAAATATTTTGATTGTATTCCCTCATCCTTAAAAACAAATACTTTTACTTTAATAGCATTTTAATCGAGTGTCTAAAAACTGTTTCCTAAATTAGAAGGAGCAAATAACCTCTAATAATGCATGGCTACAGTTAACGTGTGCTGTAATGATGCTGTGATGCTGACAGTACTGTCACTGTATGGTATGCTCCGGTGAAGTCAAGGTTTTACAAAACACACATCTTGTTTTATTGTTTTATCTTGGCTCTCTGAGCAGCACAGAGCCCAGTGCACTGCACACATATTTAACATGATGATATTGACACTAGGCTATTTGGCCTTGCACAGTGTATGAGGGTGCAATAATCTATCTGTACTTAAACTACTAGGTAGCGTGTAGTAATGTGTTTGCAGTGAAACTAGTCATGCCTTCTACTGGTTCTTTAGATGTAGGCTACTACTGCTGTGTTTCAGCATCCTCCATAATGTTCCATCCTCTGAAGAACAATTCATAGGCTACAGTAGCCTAATAAATCAATAACATATTGAAAGACTTTTAGAGTGGCCAATTAGTGTTTTCAAACAACGTCTAATTCAATTTACGCTGCATGTCCTTGCAATCCTAAACATATGAATGAACGTGTGGGCACTTTGCCCGAGCTGAGTTATTTCATAGTGCAAATTTCCCAGTAATCTCATAACAAGCAGTGGTTACGTTTCTCACAAAGATGCACTTAAGCCGGTGCTCTTCTTTCACATTTACATCCACTGTTTCTTTGACAAGCAGACACAGCCTCACATGACCATATCCTGTTAGACCTTGCCTGTGCCATCAAAACTGGCCAAGCTGCCTGTCGAAACCCGGGATCGAACCAGGGACCTTTAGATCTTCAGTCTAACGCTCTCCCAGCTGAGCTATTTCGCTGCGCTTGTGGTCTCTGCCCACCAGAGGTTGATCTAGCATAGGATAACGCTTCTGCTATAATGCAGCACGGGTACTGCAAGGGAGGGGTTGCGGTTCGGTGGGCTTGGGATCTCGTCACTGCTTTTGCGGATGATGTGGTCCTGATGGCGCCATCGGTCCTTGACCTTCAGCTTCACTGGGTCGCTCGCAGCAGTGTGTGAAGCGGTTGGGATGACGATTAGCACCTCTAAATCTGAGGCCATGGTTCTCAGCAGGAATCCATCGGATGGATGCATAGAAGGAATGTGTGTGGATGCAGTGTGGTGCAACATGATGTCTGTTCAGGGAAAGTCACGGCTTTTACCAAACGCAATGTTTATAGTGGGTGTATTGCTCGGTTGAATCTCTTCTTTAGGTTTCACATCCACTGTTTCTTCGGTTGAACAGCACAGACTCAAATTAGCATTTCACTTTTCAAAGTCTTGCCTGTGCCGCCAAAGACGCCACGCCCTGCCGAAAACCCGGATCGAACCAGGGTCCTTTAGATCTTCAGTCTAACGCTCTCCCAGCTGAGCTATTTCGCCGCCGTTGCTTTCCCGCCCAATCGGAGGCGGGCACAGGTACGCTTAAGCCTTAAAGCAAATATTTTGATTGTATTCCCTCATCCTTAAAAACAAATACTTTTACTTTAATAGCATTTTAATCGAAAGTGTCTAAAAACTGTTTCCTAAATTAGAAGGAGCAAATAACCTCTAATAATGTATGGCTACAGTTAACGTGTGCTGTAATGATGCTGTGATGCTGACAGTACTGTCACTGTATGGTATGCTCCGGGTGAAGTCAAGGTTTTTACAAAACACACATCTTGTTTTATTGTTTTATCTTGGCTCTCTGAGCAGCACAGAGCCCAGTGCACTGCACACATATTTAACATGATGATATTGACACTAGGCTATTTGGCCTTGCACAGTGTATGAGGGTGCAATAATCTATCTGTACTTAAACTACTAGGTAGCGCGTGTAGTAATGTGTTTGCAGTGAAACTAGTCATGCCTTCTACTGGTTCTTTAGATGTAGGCTACTACTGCTGTGTTTCAGCATCCTCCATAATGTTCCATCCTCTGAAGAACAATTCATAGGCTACAGTAGCCTAATAAATCAATAACATATTGAAAGACTTTTAGAGTGGCCAATTAGTGTTTTCAAACAACGCCTAATTCAATTTGCGCTGCATGTCCTTGCAATCCTAAACATATGAATGAACGTGTGGGCACTTTGCCCGAGCTGAGTTATTTCATAGTGCAAATTTCCCAGTAATCTCATAACAAGCAGTGGTTACGTTTCTCACAAAGATGCACTTAAGCCGGTGCTCTTCTTTCACATTTACATCCACTGTTTCTTTGACAAGCAGACACAGCCTCACATGACCATATCCTGTTAGACCTTGCCTGTGCCATCAAAACTGGCTAGCGCCTGCCGAAACCCGGATCGAACCAGGGACCTTTAGATCTTCAGTCTAACGCTCTCCCAGCTGAGCTATTTCGCTGCGTTTGTGGTCTCTGCCCACCAGAGGTTGATCTAGCATAGGATAACGCTTCTGCTATAATGCAGCACGGGTACTGCAAGGGAGGGGTTGCGGTTCGGTGGGCTTGGGATCTCGTCACTGCTTTTGCGGATGATGTGGTCCTGATGGCGCCATCGGTCCTTGACCTTCAGCTCTCACTGGGTCGCTTCGCAGCAGTGTGTGAAGCGGTTGGGATGACGATTAGCACCTCTAAATCTGAGGCCATGGTTCTCAGCAGGAATCCATCGGATGGATGCATAGAAGGAATGTGTGTGGATGCAGTGTGGTGCAACATGATGTCTGTTCAGGGAAAGTCACGGCTTTTACCAAACGCAATGTTTATAGTGGGTGTATTGCTCGGTTGAATCTCTTCTTTAGCTTTCACATCCACTGTTTCTTCGGGTTGAACAGCACAGACTCAAATTAGCATTTCACTTTTCAAAGTCTTGCCTGTGCCGTCAAAAGACGCCACGCCCTGCCGAAACCCGGATCGAACCAGGGTCCTTTAGATCTTCAGTCTAACGCTCTCCCAGCTGAGCTATTTCGCCGCCGTTAGCTTTCCCGCCCACCGGAGGCGGGCACAGGTACGCTTTAAGCCTTAAAGCAAATATTTTGATTGTATTCCCTCATCCTTAAAAACAAATACTTTTACTTTAATAGCATTTTAATCGAAGTGTCTAAAAACTGTTTCCTAAATTAGAAGGAGCAAATAACCTCTAATAATGTATGGCTACAGTTAACGTGTGCTGTAATGATGCTGTGATGCTGACAGTACTGTCACTGTATGGTATGCTCCGGTGAAGTCAAGGTTTTACAAAACACACATCTTGTTTTATTGTTTTATCTTGGCTCTCTGAGCAGCACAGAGCCCAGTGCACTGCACACATATTTAACATGATGATATTGACACTAGGCTATTTGGCCTTGCACAGTGTATGAGGGTGCAATAATCTATCTGTACTTAAACTACTAGGTAGCGCGTGTAGTAATGTGTTTGCAGTGAAACTAGTCATGCCTTCTACTGGTTCTTTAGATGTAGGCTACTACTGCTGTGTTTCAGCATCCTCCATAATGTTCCATCCTCTGAAGAACAATTCATAGGCTACAGTAGCCTAATAAATCAATAACATATTGAAAGACTTTTAGAGTGGCCAATTAGTGTTTTCAAACAACGTCTAATTCAATTTGCGTTGCATGTCCTTGCAATCCTAAACATATGAATGAACGTGTGGGCACTTTGCCCGAGCTGAGTTATTTCATAGTGCAAATTTCCCAGTAATCTCATAACAAGCAGTGGTTACGTTTCTCACAAAGATGCACTTAAGCCGGTGCTCTTCTTTCACATTTACATCCACTGTTTCTTTGACAAGCAGACACAGCCTCACATGACCATATCCTGTTAGACCTTGCCTGTGCCATCAAAACTGGCCAAGCGCCTGCCGAAACCCGGATCGAACCAGGGACCTTTAGATCTTCAGTCTAACGCTCTCCCAGCTGAGCTATTTCGGCTGCGTTTGTGGTCTCTGCCCACCAGAGGTTGATCTAGCATAGGATAACGCTTCTGCTATAATGCAGCACGGGTACTGCAAGGGAGGGGGTTGCGGTTCGGTGGGCTTGGGATCTCGTCACTGCTTTTTGCGGATGATGTGGTCCTGATGGCGTCATCGGTCCTTGACCTTCAGCTCTCACTGGGTCGCTTCGCAGCAGTGTGTGAAGCGGTTGGGATGACGATTAGCACCTCTAAATCTGAGGCCATGGTTCTCAGCAGGAATCCATCGGATGGATGCATAGAAGGAATGTGTGTGGATGCAGTGTGGTGCAACATGATGTCTGTTCAGGGAAAGTCACGGCTTTTACCAAACGCAATGTTTATAGTGGGTGTATTGCTCGGTTGAATCTCTTCTTTAGGTTTCACATCCACTGTTTCTTCGGTTGAACAGCACAGACTCAAATTAGCATTTCACTTTTCAAAGTCTTGCCTGTGCCGTCAAAAGACGCCACGCCCCTGCCGAAACCCGGGATCGAACCAGGGTCCTTTAGATCTTCAGTCTAACGCTCTCCCAGCTGAGCTATTTCGCCGCCGTTGCTTTCCCGCCCATCGAGGCGGGCACAGGTACGCTTTAAGCCTTAAAGCAAATATTTTGATTGTATTCCCTCATCCTTAAAACAAATACTTTTACTTTAATAGCATTTTAATCGAAGTGTCTAAAAACTGTTTCCTAAATTAGAAGGAGCAAATAACCTCTAATACATGTATGGCTACAGTTAACGTGTGCTGTAATGATGCTGTGATGCTGACAGTACTGTCACTGTATGGTATGCTCGGGTGAAGTCAAGGTTTTACAAAACACACATCTTGTTTTATTGTTTTATCTTGGCTCTCTGAGCAGCACAGAGCCCAGTGCACTGCACACATATTTAACATGATGATATTGACACTAGGCTATTTGGCCTTGCACAGTGTATGAGGGTGCAATAATCTATCTGTACTTAAACTACTAGGTAGCGCGTGTAGTAATGTGTTTGCAGTGAAACTAGTCATGCCTTCTACTGGTTCTTTAGATGTAGGCTACTACTGCTGTGTTTCAGCATCCTCCATAATGTTCCATCCTCTGAAGAACAATTCATAGGCTACAGTAGCCTAATAAATCAATAACATATTGAAAGACTTTTAGAGTGGCCAATTAGTGTTTTCAAACAACGCCTAATTCAATTTGCGTTGCATGTCCTTGCAATCCTAAACATATGAATGAACGTGTGGGCACTTTGCCCGGAGCTGAGTTATTTCATAGTGCAAATTTCCCAGTAATCTCATAACAAGCAGTGGTTACGTTTCTCACAAAGATGCACTTAAGCCGGTGCTCTTCTTTCACATTTACATCCACTGTTTCTTTGACAAGCAGACACAGCCTCACATGACCATATCCTGTTAGACCTTGCCTGTGCCATCAAAACTGGCCAAGCCTGCCGAAACCCGGGATCGAACCAGGGACCTTTAGATCTTCAGTCTAACGCTCTCCCAGCTGAGCTATTTCGGCTGCGTTTGTGGTCTCTGCCCACCAGAGGTTGATCTAGCATAGGATAACGCTTCTGCTATAATGCAGCACGGGTACTGCAAGGGAGGGGGTTGCGGTTCGGTGGGCTTGGGATCTCGTCACTGCTTTTTGCGGATGATGTGGTCCTGATGGCGTCATCGGTCCTTGACCTTCAGCTCTCACTGGGTCGCTTCGCAGCAGTGTGTGAAGCGGTTGGGATGACGATTAGCACCTCTAAATCTGAGGCCATGGTTCTCAGCAGGAATCCATCGGATGGATGCATAGAAGGAATGTGTGTGGATGCAGTGTGGTGCAACATGATGTCTGTTCAGGGAAAGTCACGGCTTTTACCAAACGCAATGTTTATAGTGGGTGTATTGCTCGGTTGAATCTCTTCTTTAGGTTTCACATCCACTGTTTCTTCGGTTGAACAGCACAGACTCAAATTAGCATTTCACTTTTCAAAGTCTTGCCTGTGCCGTCAAAGACGCCACGCCCTGCCGAAACCGGGATCGAACCAGGGTCCTTTAGATCTTCAGTCTAACGCTCTCCCAGCTGAGCTATTTCGCCGCCGTTGCTTTCCCGCCCATCGAGGCGGGCACAGGTACAGCTTAAGCCTTAAAGCAAATATTTTGATTGTATTCCCTCATCCTTAAAAACAAATACTTTTACTTTAATAGCATTTTAATCGAGTGTCTAAAAACTGTTTCCTAAATTAGAAGGAGCAAATAACCTCTAATACATGTATGGCTACAGTTAACGTGTGCTGTAATGATGCTGTGATGCTGACAGTACTGTCACTGTATGGTATGCTCCGGTGAAGTCAAGGTTTTACAAAACACACATCTTGTTTTATTGTTTTATCTTGGCTCTCTGAGCAGCACAGAGCCCAGTGCACTGCACACATATTTAACATGATGATATTGACACTAGGCTATTTGGCCTTGCACAGTGTATGAGGGTGCAATAATCTATCTGTACTTAAACTACTAGGTAGCGCGTGTAGTAATGTGTTTGCAGTGAAACTAGTCATGCCTTCTACTGGTTCTTTAGATGTAGGCTACTACTGCTGTGTTTCAGCATCCTCCATAATGTTCCATCCTCTGAAGAACAATTCATAGGCTACAGTAGCCTAATAAATCAATAACATATTGAAAGACTTTTAGAGTGGCCAATTAGTGTTTTCAAACAACGTCTAATTCAATTTGCGTTGCATGTCCTTGCAATCCTAAACATATGAATGAACGTGTGGGCACTTTGCCCGAGCTGAGTTATTTCATAGTGCAAATTTCCCAGTAATCTCATAACAAGCAGTGGTTACGTTTCTCACAAAGATGCACTTAAGCCGGTGCTCTTCTTTCACATTTACATCCACTGTTTCTTTGACAAGCAGACACAGCCTCACATGACCATATCCTGTTAGACCTTGCCTGTGCCATCAAAACTGGCTAGCGCCTGCCGAAACCCGGATCGAACCAGGGACCTTTAGATCTTCAGTCTAACGCTCTCCCAGCTGAGCTATTTCGGCTGCGTTTGTGGTCTCTGCCCACCAGAGGTTGATCTAGCATAGGATAACGCTTCTGCTATAATGCAGCACGGGTACTGCAAGGGAGGGGGTTGCGGTTCGGTGGGCTTGGGATCTCGTCACTGCTTTTTGCGGATGATGTGGTCCTGATGGCGTCATCGGTCCTTGACCTTCAGCTCTCACTGGGTCGCTTCGCAGCAGTGTGTGAAGCGGTTGGGATGACGATTAGCACCTCTAAATCTGAGGCCATGGTTCTCAGCAGGAATCCATCGGATGGATGCATAGAAGGAATGTGTGTGGATGCAGTGTGGTGCAACATGATGTCTGTTCAGGGAAAGTCACGGCTTTTACCAAACGCAATGTTTATAGTGGGTGTATTGCTCGGTTGAATCTCTTCTTTAGCTTTCACATCCACTGTTTCTTCGGTTGAACAGCACAGACTCAAATTAGCATTTCACTTTTCAAAGTCTTGCCTGTGCCGTCAAAAGACGCCACGCCCCTGCCGAAACCCGGGATCGAACCAGGGTCCTTTAGATCTTCAGTCTAACGCTCTCCCAGCTGAGCTATTTCGGCCGCCGTTGCTTTCCCCGCCCACCGGAGGCGGGCACAGGTACGCTTAAGCCTTAAAGCAAATATTTTGATTGTATTCCCTCATCCTTAAAAACAAATACTTTTACTTTAATAGCATTTTAATCGAGTGTCTAAAAACTGTTTCCTAAATTAGAAGGAGCAAATAACCTCTAATACGTATGGCTACAGTTAACGTGTGCTGTAATGATGCTGTGATGCTGACAGTACTGTCACTGTATGGTATGCTCCGGGTGAAGTCAAGGTTTTTACAAAACACACATCTTGTTTTATTGTTTTATCTTGGCTCTCTGAGCAGCACAGAGCCCAGTGCACTGCACACATATTTAACATGATGATATTGACACTAGGCTATTTGGCCTTGCACAGTGTATGAGGGTGCAATAATCTATCTGTACTTAAACTACTAGGTAGCGCGTGTAGTAATGTGTTTGCAGTGAAACTAGTCATGCCTTCTACTGGTTCTTTAGATGTAGGCTACTACTGCTGTGTTTCAGCATCCTCCATAATGTTCCATCCTCTGAAGAACAATTCATAGGCTACAGTAGCCTAATAAATCAATAACATATTGAAAGACTTTTAGAGTGGCCAATTAGTGTTTTCAAACAACGTCTAATTCAATTTGCGTTGCATGTCCTTGCAATCCTAAACATATGAATGAACGTGTGGGCACTTTGCCCGGAGCTGAGTTATTTCATAGTGCAAATTTCCCAGTAATCTCATAACAAGCAGTGGTTACGTTTCTCACAAAGATGCACTTAAGCCGGTGCTCTTCTTTCACATTTACATCCACTGTTTCTTTGACAAGCAGACACAGCCTCACATGACCATATCCTGTTAGACCTTGCCTGTGCCATCAAAACTGGCCAAGCGCCTGCCGAAACCCGGGATCGAACCAGGGACCTTTAGATCTTCAGTCTAACGCTCTCCCAGCTGAGCTATTTCGGCTGCGTTTGTGGTCTCTGCCCACCAGAGGTTGATCTAGCATAGGATAACGCTTCTGCTATAATGCAGCACGGGTACTGCAAGGGAGGGGGTTGCGGTTCGGTGGGCTTGGGATCTCGTCACTGCTTTTTGCGGATGATGTGGTCCTGATGGCGTCATCGGTCCTTGACCTTCAGCTCTCACTGGGTCGCTTCGCAGCAGTGTGTGAAGCGGTTGGGATGACGATTAGCACCTCTAAATCTGAGGCCATGGTTCTCAGCAGGAATCCATCGGATGGATGCATAGAAGGAATGTGTGTGGATGCAGTGTGGTGCAACATGATGTCTGTTCAGGGAAAGTCACGGCTTTTACCAAACGCAATGTTTATAGTGGGTGTATTGCTCGGTTGAATCTCTTCTTTAGGTTTCACATCCACTGTTTCTTCGGTTGAACAGCACAGACTCAAATTAGCATTTCACTTTTCAAAGTCTTGCCTGTGCCGTCAAAAGACGCCACGCCCCTGCCGAAACCCGGGATCGAACCAGGGTCCTTTAGATCTTCAGTCTAACGCTCTCCCAGCTGAGCTATTTCGGCCGCCGTTGCTTTCCCCGCCCACCGGAGGCGGGCACAGGTACGCTTAAGCCTTAAAGCAAATATTTTGATTGTATTCCCTCATCCTTAAAAACAAATACTTTTACTTTAATAGCATTTTAATCGAGTGTCTAAAAACTGTTTCCTAAATTAGAAGGAGCAAATAACCTCTAATACGTATGGCTACAGTTAACGTGTGCTGTAATGATGCTGTGATGCTGACAGTACTGTCACTGTATGGTATGCTCCGGGTGAAGTCAAGGTTTTTACAAAACACACATCTTGTTTTATTGTTTTATCTTGGCTCTCTGAGCAGCACAGAGCCCAGTGCACTGCACACATATTTAACATGATGATATTGACACTAGGCTATTTGGCCTTGCACAGTGTATGAGGGTGCAATAATCTATCTGTACTTAAACTACTAGGTAGCGCGTGTAGTAATGTGTTTGCAGTGAAACTAGTCATGCCTTCTACTGGTTCTTTAGATGTAGGCTACTACTGCTGTGTTTCAGCATCCTCCATAATGTTCCATCCTCTGAAGAACAATTCATAGGCTACAGTAGCCTAATAAATCAATAACATATTGAAAGACTTTTAGAGTGGCCAATTAGTGTTTTCAAACAACGTCTAATTCAATTTGCGTTGCATGTCCTTGCAATCCTAAACATATGAATGAACGTGTGGGCACTTTGCCCGCAGCTGAGTTATTTCATAGTGCAAATTTCCCAGTAATCTCATAACAGGCAGTGGTTACGTTTCTCACAAAGATGCACTTAAGCCGGTGCTCTTCTTTCACATTTACATCCACTGTTTCTTTGACAACCAGGCACAGCCTCACATGACCATATCCTGTTAGATCTTGCCTGTGCCATCAAAACTGGCCAATGTCTAGTTCTTTAGTGGGCCTATTTATACACCTGCATAGGGTCTTCATCCATAGCCTGCGCCGTAGGCTACGTAAGTAGCATTGCATTTATACTTGTGCCTAGGTGTGTCTGTCATTCTACAATTACACAAAAAGAGAGGCTGTGGCTTTTTTTAAGCAGTGTGAATGTTTGTATTTTTCTTTTGTGTTTTGTGGTTTTGGTAGAAACCATGCCTCCAAAACTCGGGGCCAGAATAATGGCCATGAAATTATCAATTTCCACCTGGCAGGGAGGAAGTTTAGAACTGAGAGAAAGCGTGTACCAACTTAGCTTTCTGAAGTGGGTGGGTGTTCTGTCTTTTGGGTACAGGAATCCTTTGCATTTGGTCGTGAGGAAAAGGCATGATAATTCATTATGGTCTTCTTCTGTGTGTGTAGACTAGTTGTAACTAAAGAATTTGAGATTAAAAGTCTATTTAAAGTTTAAAAAACTGCATAAAAATCATTATTTCCTTCAGACCAATTGGAAGTCTTCATTTGACTTATTGTGTGCACTCACCGGTCCAAAATCTACAATCTGTCTTATAATGTAGACAAACAGCAAATTGTACCACTAGGCAATTTTGGCATTTTTGCTTGAAAAAATGGACTCAACCTTTTAATTGATTAACAAAATTATTATTTTCAATTAAGTTTACACAATAAATACTTTACGTAAATACATATTTAAAAAAGAAACATACAACAGAGTTTGTTTAAAATTTTCCTCAACTCAATTTTTGATTTGATGGTGAACAAACTAATAGCGAAGTCAAATGTAAACAACATTTTTTTTTTTATTTGATGGTGAATAAACTAACAGCGAAGTGAAATGTAAAATAAAGACATTGAATATTATATAAGAGAGAAAATACAAAGTCTGTGAATAACGTTACATTAACGTTATTCTGTGAATAAAGTTTAAAGATTACAGCATGGACCTGTTGTATCCAATCAGCTCTCTCCCACTCTGTCATTATTGTTTATATTATATCTGTAAAAGCTAATGCACTCCAGCACGCCTGTTCTATAATGTTTTATGATGCCTGAAATGTAAAATTTTGTCAGAGATTGGTTAATTGCATGGTTTTAGCACTGATGTCCTTGTTAGTGATGTTTTGTGTGGTATAGAAATAAAACTGTGCAAGTAACACTGGAAATAAACAATACTGTACACCCAAAAATGTATGCAGTGCAATAACATGTATATGTATATTATGTGTAAGGGAATTATATACTTACAAATGTTAACATAAAACTGAATGATGTAGGTTCAGGCTGCAGTGATGAGCATTAAGGCCGTAACAGTTCAGTTAAGTTCAGTTCTTAATTGTCATTTCAACATGTAAAACATGAAGGAACGATTTTCGTTTCCCAGGTCAATAGGTAATGATTCTAGAATGCACCAAAGTTTTACTTTTTGACTTAAATGATTTTTAAAAATGGACTTTTTTTCCAATGTTCTACTTTTCTGAGATACACCTGTATGTTAAACACACAAAGGATGACACATACAATTTTGATACAGTGGTGGTTGAAAATATTTCTTGATCAGCTCCACAGTATTTTTCCTCCTGTGTAAAGCGGCTGATCTGCATCACCAGTGAGATGACCAACGA
Organism: Lepomis macrochirus; assembly: GCA_024633595.2. Classification (NCBI taxonomy): domain Eukaryota; kingdom Metazoa; phylum Chordata; class Actinopteri; order Centrarchiformes; family Centrarchidae; genus Lepomis; species Lepomis macrochirus. The sequence continues at coordinate 35,618,974 of JALXJV020000005.1, read as the reverse complement.
GTTGTCGACCCAGTCTCTCCTGATGCTTTCTGGCAAAACTTGCCACTGACTTCTGGCTGCCTCTGGCTTTTAAATGCTCTTTACCAAAAATGGTGTTTCCTGTTGCACTCTTACTGCCAGTCTTCCAAATCAGCCTTAAGTCTTGTGTTAATGTTCTCTTGTTATACTGCCTTCCCCATCAGAGCCTGGGTGAACATGTCCTTTGTGAAGCATCTGAGTCTTTAATTCTCCTCTTTTCCACAGATTTAGTGCTTTAAGTGGGCAGATATGCTCTTTTCACTTCTTACTATAAAGTAGAGCATCTACTTTAGTCTTTAGTTTTTCTTCATTACAGGTAAAAGTTCCTTAAAGTTGCCATATTGTTTATCTTTTTTCTGTCATTTATTTCTCAAACTGTTTCTTCTAAGCTGCAAACTTAATGTTGTGTTTCTTTTTGAATTCATTAAACTCAGCTTTCTTTCTGCCACCTCTCCGTATGTCTTCTTCAAATTCTCCATTTCGGTCTCCTTTTCTCTTTTTCCTCTTGTTTTCTTCTGATTCTCTCCTCTTCTTGTCTTGTTTTTTCCTTTTGTTTTCTCTGTTCATCTTCTTGTTTTCGTTTTTTCCACCAGTCTTTTTGTGTTTTCTCCCAGTTCTCTCGTTCTTTTCTCATCTCTTCTCTGCTCTCCGTCAGCCTTCTGTCAATGGTTTCCTTTGATTCTGACTCTGATCTTATTTTTTGCTCCAGAGCTTCAACCTTTCTTTCCCACTCCTGTCGCTGAATTTCCTCCTGTTGTTTTCTCTTTCTGTCTTCTTCTTCTCTCATTTCTCGTTCTTTCTTTCTCTCCTCACGCTCCCACCTTATGATTTCTTCCAATTCTTCCATTTCTTCTCTTCTGATTCTGTCCTCTTCCTTTCTTTTCTTCTCATCATTTTCTCTTTCCTGTTCATATTCTTCATGAAGCTTTCTAAGCCTTTTTTGTTCCTCCTGTCGTCTCTGTTCATTTTCTTCAACTCGTTTTTTCCACCATTCTCTTTGTGTTTTCTCCCAGTTCTCTTGTTCTTTTCTCATCTCCTCTCTGCTCTCCCTCAGCTTTCTGTCAATGGCTTTCTTTTCCTCTGACTCTGATCTTATATTTTCCTCTAAAGCTTCAACCTTTCGTTCCCACTCCTGTCGTTGACTTCGTTCTTCTTGTTTTCTCTTCCTGTCTTCTTCTTCTCTCATTTCCTGTTCTTTCTTTCTCTCCTCTCGTTCCTTCTTTATCTTCTCCTCCTTTTCTTTAAGTTCTTTTTCTTTCAGTTTTCTCTCATTTTCAAGTTCTGCTCTCTGTTCTTTAATCCTTTTTTCCTCTTGTTCTCTTCTGATTCTTTCATCTTCCTTTCTTTTCTTTTCATAATTTTCTTTTTCCTGTTCGTATTCTTCTTGAAGCTTTCTAAGTCTTGTTTGTTCCTCCTGTCGTCTCTGTTCATCTTCTTGACATCGTTTTTTCCACCAGTCTTTTTGTGTTTTCTCCCAGTTATCTTGTTCTTTTCTCATCTCTTCTCTGCTCTCCTTCAGCCTTCTGTCAATGGTTTCTTTTGATTCTGACTCTGATCTTATTTTTTGCTCCAAAGCTTCAACCTTTCGTTGCCACTCCTGTCGCTGAATTTCTTCCTGTTGTTTTCTCTTTCTGTCTTCTTCGTCTCTCATTTCTTGATCTTTCATTCTTTCCTCATGCTCCTTCTTTATCTTCTCCTCCTTTTCTTTAAGTTCTTTTTCTTTTAGTTTTCTCTCCTTTTCAATTGCTGCCCTCTGTCTTTTCCTCTCTTTTTCCTCTTGTTCTTTTCTGATTCTGTCCTCTTCCTTTCTTTTCTTTTCATAATTTTCTCTTTCCTGTTCGTATTCTTCTTGAAGCTTTCTAAGTCTTGTTTGTTCCTCTTGTCGTCTCTGTTCATCTTCTTGATATCGTTGGTTCCACCATTCTTTTTGTGTTTTCTCCCAGATCTCTCGTTCTTTTCTCAACTGTTCTCTACTTTCCATCAGCTTTTTGTAAATAATTTCCTTTGATTCTGACTCTGATCTTATATTTTGCTCCAAAGCTTCAACCTTTTGTTCCCATTCATGTCGTTGAAATTCTTCCTGTTGTTTTCTCTTCCTGTCTTCTTCTTCTGTCATTTCCTGTTCTTTCTTTCTCTCCTCACGTTCCTTCCTTATGTTCTCCTCCATTTCTTCAAGTTGTTTTTCTCTCAGTTCTCTTTCCTTTTCAATTTCTTCTCTCTGTTCTTCCATTCTTCTTTTCATTGCTTCTATTTCTTCCTCATGTTTTCTTCCAAGCTCCTCCCACTCTCTCTTCATCTCTTCGTCCTTCAGTATCCTCTCTTTATTCTGTATAGATGCCTCAAGTTCTTGCAGCATCTCATTGGTGTAACAGCTGTCTCCATTTTCCTTCACCATGGTGTCAATCTTGGTTATCAGCTCACTGACTTGAGTGTGGTTTTCTTCATCATAGTTATCAAACACGTGGTATCTTCCTCCACAGTCAGACATCAACTTCTTAAGGGAATCATCGCATTTATGCTCAATGTATTCTTCAATGGACACATTATCCTGCTTTAGTGTATCTCCTCCAGTTAAAAGAATGATGGTGAACTTTTCAGCATTCTTCCCAAAGCCTTCCTTAATGAGTTTTATTGTCTCCATCTCTTCTGGTGTAAATTTGCCTATTTCTAACACCAACAGGAAGACATGTGGTCCTGGAGCCAGAAGACTGATGCATTTCACCATCTCCTCATGAATCTCTTCATGGGACAAACTATTGTCAAACAGACCAGGAGTGTCAACCACAACTACTGGACGACCATCCACTTCACTCTGTGCTTTTTGACAACTTTTGGTGACTGGTGTTTGGCTTGATTTGACTTTAAACTGGTTTCTTCCTAGAATGGTGTTTCCTGTAGAGCTCTTTCCACAGCCAGTCTTCCCTATCAGTATAATCCTGAGACACTCTGGGCTCTCCTTCTTATCATCACCTACAAAATCAAAAGAACTGAATTTACTTTGAATATTTCCAGAGTCTACAGTAAAACTGTCAAAATGGTTCAGGACACAGAAAAAAACACAGTCTGTTCTCACCAGAAATATGATCATATAGGTTGTTTGTTTGAGCAGCTTATTATAAGCCATATTTGCATTTATTTTGGGGGCGGCCTCTAGTGGCCTCATGATGTAATAAAGGACAAAGTTGGGTGATGTATTATAAAGAGCAAGAAAGTCCACAAAAGGAGATCGATAGGTGGGTCAAACCCAGGATGTTCATACAGGAGAGTTATTTTGAATTTTATGTAGTCACGTTACTTATCTTATGTACTAAATTTAACCCAGACCACAATGTCTTGCTTCATTTGCAAAGAACACACCATCTATAGATATGTGCTGGATAGCTATGCTTTTTCTTTAATTATTTAAGATCTGAACAACTAATTGTGGTACACTCGGCAGGACAGGATAATCTGTATCAGGCACTCGGGAATGCCATTGTGGGAGGTAGCTGCGATCCTGAAGAAGTGAGAGGAAGAATGAACTGGACAAATTCCTGACGAAGAGAGTATTTGGCAGAAGTGTTGGTGGAGCCAGTAGCAAGTGGCCACTAAACTGGACTCAGAGACAAGTGTAAAATGTTTGCTAGGGTCTTGAAAAGGTTCAGAGTTGATTAGATTTTGAAGTGAGAGAAAGGTAGAAGTTGGCCCGATTGATTGGACTTGGTTCACTTCTAGTAGAACACCATAATGTTGTTTGAGAGTCCAGTCTGAAATGCAGGCATGATGGCAAGTGTCAAAGAGTAGGGTAGGTGCAGTGAATTCAGAGCATCTGAGGAAACCAAAGATAGCAAGTGTGAATGTAGCTTTTCAGGTTCAAAACCCTGTATCCAGCATGAATGGTGTGGATGCAGCTGGACAGCAAGAATCTTATAAGAGGAAGGCTGTGGGGTTCTTGAACAGGCTCTTGATGATAAAGACCTAAAAAAACAGATGATCTGAGAATGGTTAGAGGATGAGGAAACCAGTTACAGGTTTAGAGTTGAAACTTATGCCACTAGGACTTTGCTAGAGTGCATTTTATAGTATATCACTTGGAATGGACATAGCCGTAACCAGCTATGAGGTCAAGAAAGGTATGATGTGTTAGGGCGATCTTTGTTGATTACGTCAGTGAGTGTGAGATTGTGGGAGTATGAGGATGGACTTGCTGGACCACTCTCCACTGGGGGATCATTCTGCTAAGAACCATCTTCCATTAAAGAATTCCCAATAACCAGCAGAATGAGCGGTGTCTTGTGGGTAAGTCCATTGTTCATTATAAAAGAAGTTGACCCCGATCCCAAGGACAGTGAGATAAAGATTAGTTAGGAGTCAGGCATAACTAGACCGTCCCTGGAGATGGAGATGAACGGGTAAAGAGATTGCCCCTGGGGAATAATGCAGAAGCTGAGATGGCCTACAATGAAGAGTGGCACAGATTGTGTCAAGAAAGAATATTTGAATCTTTGAAGAATCAATGGATCTGTTGTTTTCTCTGCAGAATGTAGAACCCCGAGGTCAGAGACTTGAGGTGGCTTAACGTGGGCAGGAAAGCTAGGTGAGATGGCAACACATGGGGAGCATGGTAGGGCTGCACGGGCAATAGGGCTAATTTTGAACAAAATATTGAATTGCAATTATTTTGAATGATATTGCAATTGCAAGTTCGCCTTTGTTGGTGAGGAAAAGACATGATGGAAAGAACAAGATCTATTACCTAGCAGGAGCTGAAGAACAGGAGATGAAAGAGTTAGCCTAATGAATGGGAGGATTAGCTAATGGGTGCCTGATTTGATGATAGCCTGTTGGCTGGAATTGCTTTAAAAGAGAAGACCTGTGGGGGATAGCTGCAAGCCGGTATCCCAGTGCCAAAGGTTCCAGCTGGCGGCAGCAGTTGCTGTATGTGGGCTACAGTGGTTTTGGCATCCTGGTGCCTACCGCCCTTGAAGCCGGCTGCTGGGATGGCATCCTGATACCTGGAGCTTCAGCAAGAGCAAGCTGCCACAGTTGCTTAACCCAACCCATTGTCATTCCCAAGTCGTCACATACGGACGCATGATCAAGAGCCATAGTTTGTGATGCACTGGAGCCATCCCTTTAGCGTCATAGTTCAACGTAGTGGGGGAAGCCCTGTAGCTTTAGAGAGTAATCAGTTTTGACGGTAAAGGCAGGTATATGATATTTATGGGTATACGCAGGTATACGTAAACATTTCAATTCAAAGTATTTATGACTCTATAAGGAGGTGGGAGGGAGGGATGGACCAACCCAGACTTTGAACCAGTGGACTAGGGGTTTGTGTATATTTGTTATTGCTAAGCATTGCAAACTTGACCACGGAGCACTAAACGTCAATAATTGAGGCAAAGGGGCTACACAGGTCATTTAAAGGTGATGCCAAAGAGCCTTGACCATATGTCAATATGTGACAAGTCGGGAGTGGGAACGTGTTGCTTAACCTTGCTAGGCAGCTGGAAAAACAAGCATAGAACACACTGAAATGCCTGCCCTTTAGGAACTGTTTCCAACAACGGCTTTTAGGGGGATTTTATTTCAGCCGTTTACAATATAGAATAGTAACGGTAGCTTAACGTGCTCAAGGCAATGTTGCTTAGTCTCAGTTCAGGTGCAAATACATAGAAGAGAAGTTGCGTCAGGTGGATATTTATGGAAATGCCAGGAGTGGCGTGATTGATGGTCCCACTCTTGAAACTCTCACTTGAATCTCCACTATATCTAACCAGGTGGTTTTGTTGCCTAAACTTAACCAAACTACAACTTTCACAACATGTATAACCTATGCATGGCATAATGTATTAACGCTGGACTGGTCGGAGGTTCATGTGATGCTTCAGAGCAGACATTGACCAATGTCCTATTTGTTAACTAGGTATGAGGACTTACATGTGCATTTATTCATTTAGCTGATGCTTTATCCAGACGACTACAATTGCTACCAATGTCCTATCTTTGGAGTATAGTGGTTAGGTATTGCCAGGACACAGTGGGATTGAACCGGTCTCCACCAAAGGCAGGCATCTTGACCATTGCGCCATCCCACCCTTATTTTTATGCTGTGACCTTTAGTGGCAATATGACAGTTGAAAAGAAGTTAGTCTGGTGATGTAATATAAAGAGCAAGAAATTCCACATAAGGAGGTTGTTGGGGTGGATGGATGAGTCAAATAAACACAGAGCTTTCACCCAGGAATACCACATAGTTTTGTTGACTAAACCAGACCAAACCAAACAATTTCATATAACATGTTTAACGTCATGTAATTTACATGTACATTTATGTCACGTGATTAACATAATATACTGAAACATTTCAATTCAACGTACTTACAGGTGATCTTGTTCTTCATCAGCTTCTCAAGTTGTATGACTTTTTCAATGTGTGCTTGTGCAAATGTTACAGTTTTATAGCAGGATGGTTTGTTTTTTGATTGAAACATGTTTTCCACCATGTCCAACAGCTCTGGGATCTGCTGCGTGTCCTTGATGTTGAGAACAACATATCTTCCTCCACAGCTCTGACAGAGCTCCTGGATGTCCTTGTTTTCCTTTACAAAGTTAACAACAGCTGGAGCTGCAGGATCTGACTCCACAGTGAACAGAATCATGGTGAAGTCATCGACTCGAGAGCTGAATGTGTTCTGGATGGTCTCTAACTCTCCCTTGTCTTCATCAGTGAGGGGACCCACAGGTAGGACCAGGATGAAGACATGGACGCCCTCAGGATCACAGAGGGAGATACACCCAAGTGATTCCTCCATCACTGCCTTCTGAGGTTTTTCATACATGGCAGGCAGCTCCACCAGTGAAACCCAACGTCCACACACCTCTCCCTGATGTCTAACACACTCTGATGAGTTGGAGACTGAATGAAACTCTGTCTGACCTAAAATGGCCTTGGCTGCTGAAGTCTTCCCTGCTCCTCTCCTCCCACACAGAACCAAGTTTAAAGTTGGTTTGATGCGTTCAGACTTTGGTCTGATGGTCTCTTCAGTGAAGGTGAGGAAGGTTTCTTTGTTTCCATGCACAATGGTCTCTATGTACTCCATTAACAGTTTGTGGTCATTTTTAAACATCCTGTAGTGTCTTCCTCCACAGTCTTCAAGCAGCTGGCTGACAGAGTCACTTGTTCCATCATGTGTGCTGATGACCATTGAGTGTTTAAAAGCATCTTGACCAAACAAACTCAGGATGAACTTCAGTGTTTGTCTGTTCTCCTCAGTGAAATCAGAAGGCTTCACTAACAGCAGCAGAACATTTGGTCCAGGCGGACAAAAACCGATACACCTCTTCATCTCTGCTCTCACTCTCTCCTCAGTCAGACTGAAGATATCTGAAGATTTCACTACTGTTAATGAGTTTCCTCTCCACTCTCCATTGGTTGCCACAAAGTGTGTAACTGAGTAACGTTTTGGGAAATTAAAATTTTGGTCTCCGATAATGAAGTTACCAAGTTTTGTCTGAATGTCCTCACTTTTTCCCAGCAACACAATTCTAAATCCAGATGCTGTAATACAACAAAATAAAAATGAAATGCCATACAGTAAAGTCACTTTGAGACAAAAACTAACCTAGCTGTTTACCAAGCTAAATTAGAAAACTGTTTTATTTGTAAAACTAAAATGTTACAAATAGACCATATGTAGCCAAATAAAGTGCAACCCAACATTTTATTTTTTATGTAGCAAATAATAAAAAATTACGTAGCATTACATTTGTAATGTATTTTCCAAATGCAAAGTAATCAATTATATGAGATAAGAACATGTCAAATAGTGTGAGGTAAAAAAGGTTTTTTCAGTTTTATTGCTTTCTATGGTGAAGACTTGTGAGATGTGTTTGGGTTCCTGGGCAAAAGATGTCTCTAATCTGCAGGTTCATGATTAGCATTGTGATGAATGTACATACTTACTCAAAGGTTTTTTCTCTGACAGTGAGAGTTGAGCAGGCATTTTTGTAACCTTATGCAGTCCTGTAAAAATATGACATCATTAATTTGCAGCCTAATACTGTGATTGAGTTCATTGTTTTGTCAGAATCATTTATGCACTTACCAGCAGCTTTAACAGCATCTGTGATAGACATCTGTATTCCCTTTTGTTTTGGACTTTGATGATCAGCTGGTAAAGTAGATGTTGTGTCTTTGAAGGCTTCACAGGTGACATGCTTCCCATTGTTCTCCTTTACAATTTGATCCAAGCGTGTTAACAGTCCTGGACGTTCAAGGTTCTTCTCCTTCAGGTATCTGTATTTACATTTTCTGATCAGGTCTTTTAATGGAGGCTGTTCCATGTATTTTTTCTTTAAACCTGAGCTCTGCTCTCTGGGGGTTGATATCAGAACCAGTGAATGATCAAATGATCGATCACTGAAGAGATTCAGGACTCTGCAGAGCCTCAGTTTGTGTTCTTCAGTGAAGTCTTGAGGCTGTAGAACCAGCAGGAACACATGAGGTCCAGGAGCAGAGAGTCTCATACAGGTTTTTACATGTTCCATCAGTTGGCTTTCAGAGACACTGCAGAGAAGCAGCACATCGGGGATGTTGATGAGAACAATTTTATTTTCCTTCAACCATCCTCTTTCTCTCAGACAGTCGTCTGGTTCTTCCTCAGTGTTGAACTTAGTCTCTCCCAGTATGAAGTTCCCCACTGAACTCCTCTCAGACCAGCTGTTCCCCAGCAGAACAACCCTCAGCTCAGACACTGAGGAAAACAAACATTTAAAAAAACAGATTACAGATTGTTGCATCAATATACAATTTAATTTTTGTTTAACTTCAGGTCAGTTATTGCTTTTTAATTGTACCTATAAAATACTTTACACACAGATATTTTAAACAACAGGATAACACAGTTCAGTTTGACTCACTTTCAGGAGGCAGGCGCTGATAGCTGCTTCTGCGCTCCAGAGGACAATGACCACCTGTGACTGGAAAGACAGCATTTTTTTTCTTTAGTTAACTAATAACACGTAATCTATGGTAGACTTATTTGTGACATTAACACTATCTTCATTCAACTGTTCTATGCAGTCTTCTTAAACTTTAGACCACATCTGAAACAAAGAGCCTGCCAGAACTGAACAGGGAAAAAAGCCAATCTGAAAGTGACCCTACACTCAGAGGGACTAAGTTATTGTGGAAACTAATACTTGAGACATGCAGCAAAAAGAAGGAGCAGGATTTGAGCTTAGAGAGTTACTTAAAGTTTAACAGTGGGTTTTCAGTCCTACAACGGTGGTTTAGTTCTTACCTCTGTAGATCGCCGTGGTAACTTTTGCTGAAAGGCTAACCTGCTCCAGCAGGTTATGTTCGAGAGATCAACACTGAACATGAAAGCACCGCCTACTGACCAATCAGCTCTCTTGGAAAATGACAACACCAGTCTTTAAGCTTTAGAGAAATGTTATATTTTATATTTGCTGTGGGTGATGCAAAGATGCTTTATTATACTGGCATAATTCAACAGCAGACACTGACTGAAGCATTAAATCCTTGTACTTGTCATTTTAAGATTTTTCAGTACTACTTAGAATTACCACTTTGAATTCATTTTTAATTTATTTTTAATTTGCTCCCAAGTCCGTTTAACACATCCTATTACAGCTGCTTTCTTTTTTTCTTTATGTTAGGCTAAAAATTGTGAGCATATATTTTAGCATTCAAATTACGTTTAACAAGAATAAATTAATTATAACCTCAGGCTGCATTTGTTCATTACAGTATAGAAACTGGTCATATATTGCTCCACCTTTTGCTATTCGAGCGTAGGTAATGTGGACATTTTTCAGTAAATAACCTCAGCCGTCTTTCGACCACTATTTAAGTTTGAGTTGGATTTTTGCCTAAATAAAAAATATTTAATGTTAAATTTTGGTTTTGAATTGAACACGCTCATGGCTGGCTTGTGAAACCCTGGACTTACCGAGTTGATAGTCAGCGTAGTGTGACCACTTGGCTTGATCGCAGTTGTTAGTATAGCCAGATATCCTGGTTTGTATTGTGATTACACTGAATAAAACTGGGCAGCTCAAGTTCGAGTAAGATTCATAGGCCAAATAATCAGGTAATATAATGTCCTTCTCCTTTTAATACAGTTTCATGTGTTCATACTCTTTTACTACGGTTATAATGTATTATGAATCCACCAAACTGTAATATTTTGTGCCGACCATGTGGGACTCTGCTGGTCTGCTCCGTTTCATAAGAGCATAAAAACTTATACAAATACAAAAATAAAAACACAAAATTTCAGCTGCAAAGTACCACATGTCAGCTGAAGTAAGTACTTACGGGATGAGGATCAATGCTTTAATTAAAGAATGACAAGTCTCAGTATTACTTATTAAAAGGAAGATTTAGTTAATTAACTAGTAGGCCTACAATTTTAGATGAGAGAGATCTGATGTTTAAGAGCCCACATTTAATTCTCCTATTTGCAGCTCCTCCTCTGTTCCCTTTTGAATAACTTAATTTAAATTGTCGGGCAGACACCGTCACTTTGCAGTTTAGTTTGGTTGGTAATTACTGAAATGGAAGCGCAGAGAAGCGTGTCAGACTGTGACTCTGCCTTCTGGTCTTAACCCTGGTTTGACATGAATTTGGTCCCCTCAGTAAATGTTGGAACTGCGGCCATGGTTGAGATTTAGTATTTAAACCATTTTTGAGCACATGAATGGATATTTCATTTTGTTGCTTTATGAATTCAATTTCCAATAACTGAACCTGACTTTTAAGGTGACAAGAAGGTATTGAAAGTGAGTTTATAAGACCACTTATTCAGTAATTGCAGCTTTTAGTGTCAAAGAGCCGACACATTAATTTAATGGAAGACTCAAAAGGAACAATTTCCTCGTTCCCTGATGATGGGCAGTGATATTTTAAGTCTATTAATGTAAACATTCACACAGTCTGTGACTTTTTGCTGCATCTGGCAGCTCTGGCTTTGTTGCTTTCAGTCTGATTATGTGTTTACCTTAATTATATTTGTCTAATATTATAGTTTAAATAATCAGGTAATTTAATATCCCCCTTTTTATACCTTTTAATGTGTTCATAGGCTTTTATTGTGTTTATAGTCAGAGATAATACCTTTGACATGGATATGTATGTAAACCCATTTAGAACAAATCAATTTATGCAATAACATATGTGATTCACCTTCTCATGACAAAGACAAACGTGTCATTTACATTATGTCTCACTAAGAGTTTGATGGTGACAGTGAATCACTGGCAGCTTGTGAATTCACCAAACGTTAATGTTTTGTCACCACCAAGTGGGAGTCAGCTGGCTCTGCACCCTTTGACAAAGAACACAATTAAAACATTAAAACTATAAAGATAAAATTGAACTACAAGCAACATGTATCAGTATTACTTCAAATGAATAATCTTTCTAAATTAAATTATAAATCCCATATCCCAATATAAATTATAAATTCATACTGAACACTAAAAAAAAGTTAAATTTTATCTAAAGTTTATTTTATTATCAGGGATTGTGATCCAGTTGTGAGCTGAGTCTCTGCAGCCTCTGATCGCTGTCTGTCTGTTCTGTCTCTGAGCTACAGATGTTATTGGTTCTTATGTTAAGTGCTTTTTTTAGATTAAAATGGGACTGAACAATGACTCACAGACCTGATTTAAATCTGAGGACAAAGTGCTTTCATTATGTGTATAATGTCTGAACAGAGAGAGAAGAGTGTTATGTAGTCAGACTGGACTCACCTGATGCTGCAGATGCCATGATGTCTCTGCTGATTGGGACAAGAGACAAATTCAAATGAAGATCAACTGCTACATTTACCTAAAGGAAGAAAAATAGAATTAGAATAATTGGCTGCTGGGTTTGAGAACATAAAGGAAGTAATATTTACATAATCGTATTCCCGTCAAGAAAAGGAAATTCGTAAATCCGTAAATTGTCCGTAAAAATTTGCCTGAATTATTGTTTTACATGCATCCTATACAATTAGGGGTGACTGTCTTGCTGCCACCTTGCAATGGAATATTGTGTATTGTGTTGGGCTGTTAGCTTTTGTTATGAATAGACACTGTATAAATAAAACTGAATTAAATTGAATATCACAGCCAGCCACACGATCAGCATTAACATCATGACCACTGACAGGTGAAGTGAATAACACTGGTCAATTTGTTTCCATCAGTGTTTCTTTATGCACATTTTGAAGTATTAGATAAAACTTTTTAAATTCCATAAATAAAGATTTATGCTTGTGTAGGGGGGCTTTGGCATTTTTGAAAAAGAGTTAATGCACTAAATGGGTGATGTAAACACCTTTCCCGAATAACTTCTGACGAACATTTACCTCGCAGCTGATCAGCTATTTCCATTGTCTGCCTCTTCCCGGATATTCCTATAACATGTGGACACATGTGGACTGGTGGCAACTTGCCCACTTTGAAGACTTCTCTCCGTTTTCCTCAGATCCATCCGACTGGTTTTGCGACAACAAGCATTGTGAATGTGTCACTTTCAGCTCTGGGTAGCTGACGGCAGAATCTTTAAATTACAAACCAAATAAGTAATCGATTAATGGAGGAAAAAATCCTCAGATTGATCCAGAATGAAAATAATCATTAGCTGCAGTCTGATACTGAATAGTTTAAAATGAGCTCCAGCTCAACAACTACAACAGTAACATCCCGCTTTACATTAATGCTCGAGGAATAATAATCTGATGGTAGAAAATATAATAGTGCAACAGGCACAGGGACATTTTACTGCTTTAATACTTTAAGTACATTGTCCTCATTATACTTATGTACTTCTACCTAAGTAACATTTTCAATGCAGTACTTTTACTTGTAACAGTATTTTTTAGTGTGAAATTAATACGTTTACTTAAGTTAACGTGTATGTGAATACAAAACTTTAATTCAATTTTTATTCAATAAATTTTTTTTTAAAGAAATCAAAGTAGAGTAGTAGTAGTACAGATCTAGAAGATCGGAAAGAAGTCCACATTTGTTGGCTAATTGTGATTTCAGCTCTTGTCACTATTCCTCAAAGTGGATGTAAGCAATCTCAAAATATAACTGAAAGTCAGCACATAAAACAAATATTCTTTCTGATGGCTCTGTATAAAGTCTGACTGCACTCACCAGATGTTGTCAAAGTGTCTCTGCTGGAAACATCACAGGAGACTCAACTGGAAAACAGCAAGTAATCTAAATAAAAGGCAAAATGAGTCCCAAAAAAGAGGTTTACTTCTCTGTATTAAAAATACATTAAAGAAAGGAGCAACATTTCTCAATAATACGTAAGTGTCTGACTTAGTGTGTGTGGAGTGGTGGTGGTGGTGGGGTAACTGGATGAACTTGTTCTCTGTAAAACTTTGCTACTTTGCTATAATGGAGGACTTAGCCTACACTAGTGGTACAGTGACAGTTAACATGAGACTTTTTAAAGATTACTTTTAAGGCTCTCCATGGCCTCGCTCCCTGAGTGAAAAACAAAGAGAAACCACCTGGATTTATCATTTCAGATTAAAGTACAGCAAATCATCACTTTTCTTGCAGACTGTTTGATGTCTGCATATTTCTACTGAATACCTGAACACATTTTCCTGAATTCACAGTTAATCATCTGAAACGTGTCAGAGTGTGTTTCTGTCTCTCAGTAACGTGAGTTAACCGAAATCTGTTTCCAGATCAGTTGGTAAAGTTTCTGTGATACTAACAAGTTGCATAAATCTGATCGGAACAGCCAGCACTCACCTGAGGATGATCAGTGATCAATAGTCAGTCCCGACTGTTAATGATCAGTTCTGCTTCTGCTCATTACCGACAGACTGGATTATTGTTTGTATGAAGTTTTAGTTGAGTTCACTCCTCGGCTCAAAGTCTTGCTGTCGTCACACTTTAAGAGGATTAAAGTGAAAGAAGCTTCAAGGAAAAAAGCAAGACGTCAGAACAGGATCACATGATCAGATGTTTCTCAATATTCCACAAGGAAAAAAAGAAATGTGTTTTTACATGTGAATGACTCTCAAAGGGTTAACTGTATTTACTATAAATGTAAACTATTTCAATTGTTACAAATTATCCAAAAAACACGATTCTTAAATGTAAAGTATGATTTTTGAACTCATCTCTTAACATGTTTTAAACAGTGTCAAAATCATTTAGACCTCAAACTATTTTTTTTGTTTCATGAAGAATTCAACTCTTATTCACACAGAATGATTTCTTCATATTTAATCCTGAAGTATCTGAATTCTGAGGCCTGAAAACAACATGTCAGGTAAAATACATGTTCTTCCTCATACCTGAAATGATGACTGTGACTATCTTTCATCTGGACTCATTTCCATGAAACCTTGACAGACTGAGCCGAGGAAGATTCACAAAAAATGCTGTCACATTAAACTGGTGGAACATGAAGTCTGTTGGATACCTGAATTTGCATTTCACATCCAAAATCATAAGCGTTACAAAAAGCACACAAAGAGCACAAGAGACTCTATCTACTTTTGGAAATAAAGTGTAATGTACCATGTAAAAAAAAGTGAATTTTACTGAAATTAAATTCTGTAATTCAAAAACTCTGTAAAATTACATTTCTGCCAGTAATGACAAATTATTATTATTATTTTACAGATTAAGGACTATATAATGTATACAGTATTTGTAATTTATATGCATGCAAGTTGTATTTTTCAAAAAACTGCAACACATTTTTTTTTTTTTAAAGGTGACCGAAACCTCAGGTTTATCAATGTTTTTATCATGTAATTTATTAAACAATGGGATACATGATTGACCAATCATAAGAGAAAAAAATAGTGGTTTATCTTATTTTTTTATGAAAAAACTAAACAATTTAGTAACAGGAATGAGCACTGGCTGACAGTATGCAGAAATATTCAAATACACCAGGGGAAAAAAAAACCTTTTATACCAAATGCAAAGAAATGCACAGTACCAATGGATGCATTAGGTCATCTAGTTTCATATGATACTAGTATCTTCACTCTGGATTTAAAATAGAGCACATGAAAAAACTGTTGTTTTGTTTAATAATAAAAAGTATTTTAAAATGAATTTGTATGCATATTTATACATTTTATCTCCTGGGGACAGAAATGGCACCCATTTGATGGAATGACCGACTAAAAACTTTTAAAAACATATATTTGTGTACAAATTCTGCTTGTTTGTCCATCATCTTGACCAGTTTTCGTCAGCATCAAGTCACCATTTATACTGCCTTCAAACCTGGCCGTTACTGGGGCAGCTTGAAGGCATCTCAGGAGACAGGAAGAGATCGTTCGAGCCGTTTCGAGCAGCACTCAATGCCTCGCTGTCCTGTTAGACACCTTCTGAGACAGCGGATTAGCCCGTTTTGAACACAGCCACAAAGAGGTAGATGCCCTATTGGCCGCTGGGCGCAAGAAATGCAGCCGCCATCTTGAACCCATCGTACTCCCATTTGCGCAGCTGAAGAAAGCGAGATGCCAGAACGCTGTGCAGCATTTTCATGCTCAAATCAGTGTACCATCGCAAACAGGGCTCGGGGGAATTACTTTTCACAAGTAAGATTTAACATTACCAGACAACTGGTTGTATTTTGTGAATAGAATATTATCAGAGAGTATAGAAGGAGCAGGGATCTTTGATATTACTGTACTACAACCCCATGTTTACTGCACCAGCCGGTGTTCATCCGGCTATGAACTGAGACTTGATAAATCATATTCCATATTTGTATATTAAGGTTGCTTTGTTTTTATTTTCTCTTTTCTGTAAAGTGTCTTTGAGCACTGTGTAAAGCGCTATATAAATATAATGTATTATGTTTTTATTATTATTATTTCAAGGTGCTGAGAACTGCAGAGAGGCTGATGCGCCGAGCTTCAACAGTGCAAGCTCCTAAGGTGTTGACAGTCAGGAGGAGATTGGAACAGAGCAAATTGAGGAGACACAGTTTGGCATCGACAACCATCATTCTGACTTGTCATTGCTTGTGTCTGTTTCTCAGGATAAGGCTGCACCACATTGCCAAACTCACCTCTCTTGAACTGCAGAAAGGGAGCACGAGAAATAGGCTCTGCAAAACAGTCCTCTTTCAGGGCTTTTAGCTCATGCAGAGCTTTCGTGTGTGTGACAGAGAGGTACAAATATTAAAAGCTTTAAGTAGACTCTAATATAATTTAATCACATTGTATTGGTTAAAATTATTAAAACATCTGACTTAACTCTCACTATCTGTTTCTGCTTCTCTATCACATTTATAGTGTGATTTACAAAATACCTATAGGGTGTCCAGACGTCAGGGAGTGTCCCTATTTTTGGTTGCTTGAATACAGAAAAAATACTCTGAATAAAAGTAATAGTATTAATTTAAAATACAAAAAAATAGTCAAACTGATAATCTCCCTGTTTTTTCCCATTTTCGTGGATTATGTTCCCAGTTTTGATCTCTGACGTCTGGTCACTTTATATCATATATCAAAATATTCTATTACTGTTAAGCCCACTCTGAATATTAAAATATGCTGTATCATGGGTCATATCTACATGTATGACCTTTCCAGCAAAAAAACCCCGCATAAAAATCAGTTCGTTATTCAGTGAAGTATAATTAATTAAATGTGCTGACAGCCCATTGCACCTGCCAAACAGATTACACAAACAGAGTGGAGCAGGTGACCGGTTCAACATGGCGGCCCCATGGCTCGTCCGCGCCAGTAGACAATAGCGGTTGATAGGGCGCTTATCTCTATATATGTCTAAGAATGACACAAGTCGATTTTCTTTCCAACGGCGGAACGTTTGTTTCAAAACTTTGTGTGTGAAGAACTGGGATCAACAAATACAGACGGGACTCACAAATGCCTGTTTGAAAGCTGTAAATGTGGGTCATTTATTTCTAAACAATTAAATATATTCACAGATATTTTTATTATTTGTGAAATTTATTTATATATTTGCAGATCAGTTTTCTATTTGCAAAATATTTTTTGAGTTTACAAATCTTCATTTTGTGTTTGTGCAAAGTGTTTCTTTAATACAGATTACACATTTACACACAGATCGCTCATCTTTTCACACATAGTATAGTATTGAAACGTAAATACCCCCGTACCTTTCCAAGCATTGAGGAGAATCAACTGTGGCCGACACGTTCTGTCAGCTCTTATGCTAAATAATACATGCGGTCCTCCACTTCTCCAAATTTCACTTCTCTTCTTACTTCTAGTAAACCAGACAATAACAACTTATGTTAGATCCTCAGAAATATTACACACTGAACCTTAAAACAGACAAAGGATGACACATACAGTAGGTCATTTAACCTGACAATTTGTAATAGAACAATTAATTAAACAGAAAGCACATGAACTTGTCAGAACTTGCAAGAAGGACTTTTAGAGTCCTTCCTAGACACTATTGAGCTCATGTGCTATTCAACATGTTTCACTCAGTGAGAACGTAACATCCAGGATCCTGGCTGCTCTGTGTCCGTGGTCCACCAAAAAAAAAAACGTGAGAAACCTTTTTGTGGGTAAAATTACTTACAGTTCATATAATGCAAAAAAAATTTAAGAAAAACATTGTAATGATCGAGAGTTCTGTCAGCTGGAGATCAGAGGATGATACATTTGTTTTTGTATTTCTGTTTTAGTTCATTTATTTCTTGTTCATGCTTTTTCTTCAACTCCATTTCTTCTTTCAGTCCTTTTTCTTGTAACAGCTCTTGTAACAGCTTGTATTCTTGGTCACGCCTCTCTTCTGTCTCTTGCAGTTGACTTTCTTGCTTCCGCTTCAGTTCCTGTATTTCCTCCATGTGTTTCTCTACCAACGCTGTAAAGTCTTTGGTGTATTTCTGTCTGAACTCATTGAATTCTTCAGCCTGTTTTCTGGCCTCCTCTTCATATTTCTTCTTCATTTCCTCCAGTTTTGTCTTATAGTTTTCCTCTAACTTATTTCTCTCCCTCTCCTCCTGTTCTCTTCTGATTTGATCTTCTTCTTTTCTTTTGTTGTCATACTTTTCTCTTTCCTGTTCGTATTCTTCTTGGAGCTTTTTAAGTCTTGTTTGCTCCTCCTGTCGTTTCTCTTCATCTTCTCGATATCGTCTGTCCCACCATTCTTTCCTCTCCTTCTCCCACTCCTCTCGTTGCTTCCTCATCTCCTTTCTGCTCTGCTCCAGCTTTCTATCAATGGTTTCCTTTACCTCTGATTCTGACTTTATTTTTTTCTCCAGATGTTGATGTTTTTGTTCCCACTCCAGTTGTTGAATTTCTTCTTGTTTTTTCTTCTTTCTTTCCTCTTCTTCTCTCCTTTCCTTTTCCTTCCTTTTCTCCTCTCTCTCCTTCTTGATGTTTTCCTCCATTTCTTGAAGTTGTTTGTCTCTCTGTTGTCTCTCCTGTTCAATTTCAGCTTTCTGTTGTTTCATTCTTCTCGTCACTGCTTCCATTTCCTCCTCATGTTTTCTTTGAAGCTCCTCCTTCTCTCTCTGCATCTCTTCTTCTTTCTCCTTCAAGATCTTCTCCACCTCCTTCTGTATCGCTGCCTCGGCCTCTTGAAACATCTCTGAGGTGTAGCAGCTGCTGCCATTTTCCTTCAGCATTTTGTTGCACTTGGTCAATAACTCTCTGACCTGTGAGCGGTCTGTCTGGTTGTTGTTATTGAAGACCTCGTATCTTCCTCCACAGTCACTTATCAGCTTTTTCAATAAGTCATCACAGACGTCTATGTAACTCTCTATTGTTTTATTTTTGAGATCATCTCCTCTGGTGAATATGATGATGATGAAATTTCCTGAATTCTTGCCAAAGTATTTCTTGATCAGCTCCACAGAGTCTTTTTCCTCCTGTGTGAATCGGCCGACCTGCAGCACCAGTAAGAACACATGAGGTCCAGGAGACAACATGCTGATGCATTTCAAAAGCTCCTGTTGGATGTCATCATTGGACAGAGTCGTGTCAAACAAGCCGGGGGTGTCGACCACAGCGACAGGCTGTCCGTCAATCTCTCCTGTTGCTTTCTGGCAAAACTTGGTCACAGACTTTGAGCTGACAGCAGATTTAAAATGTTCTTTGCCTAAAATGGTGTTTCCTGTTGTACTCTTCCCACTGCCAGTCTTCCCAATAAGGACCATCCTGAGAGGCTCTCTTCTCTGAACTTTGGCATTAGTTCCCATCTCACTTTTATGTTTTAGATCCTGCAGTTCAGTTTTAAGTTTTGAAACCTTCTCCATCTGAGCCCTGGTGAACATGTCCTTTGTGAAGCATTTGGATCCTTCAACTCTCATCTGTTCCACCATGTCCAGCAGCTCTGGGATCTGCTGCTTGTCCTTGATGTTGAGAACAACATATCTTCCTCCACAGCTCTGACAGAGCTCCTGGATGTCCTTGTTTTCCTTTAAAAAATTAACAACAGCTGGAGCTGCAGGATCTGACTCCACAGTGAACAGAATCATGGTGAAGTCATCGACTCGAGAGCTGAATGTGTTCTGGATGGTCTCTAACTCTCTCTTGTCTTCATCAGTGAGGGGACCCACAGGTAGGACCAGGATGAAGACATGGACGCCGTCAGGATCACAGAGGGAGATACACCTGAGTGATTCCTCCATCACTGCTTCCTGAGGTTTTCCATACAAGGCAGGCAGCTCCACCAGGGAAACCCAACGTCCACACACCTCTCCCTGATGTTTAACACACTCTGATGAGTTGGAGACTGAATGAAACTCTGTCTGACCTAAAATGGCCTTGGCTGCTGAAGTCTTCCCTGCTCCTCTCCTCCCACACAGAACCAGGTTTAAAGCTGGTTTGATGTGTTCAGACTTTGGTCTGATGGTCTCTTCAGTCAAGGTGAGGAAGGTTCCTTTGTTTTTATGCACAATGTTCTCAATCTTCTGCATTAATAACATATGGTCTTCTTCAGACATCCTGTAGTGTCTTCCTCCACAGGCTTCAAGCAGCTGTCTGACAGAGTCACTTGTTCCATCATGTGTGCTGATGACCATTGAGTGTTTAAAAGCATCTTGACCAAACAAACTCAGGATGAACTTCAGTGTTTGTCTGTTCTCCTCAGTGAAATCAGAAGGCTTCACTAACAGCAGCAGAACATTTGGTCCAGGAGGACAAAGATCCACACAGCTCTTCACCTCTCTTCTCAGTTTCTCCTCAGTCAGACTGAAGATGTCTGGAGTTTTCACTACTGTTAGAGAATTTCCTCTCCACTGTCCTGTGGTTCTCACAATATGTGTGATTGCAGAATGTTTTGGGAAATTAAAATCTTGCTCCGTGATGATGAAGTTGTGGAGTCTTTTCAGTTTGTCCTCACTTTTTCCCAGCAGCACAATCCTGAATCCAGACTCTGTAATGCAACAAAAAGAAATATAAAATAACATGAAATAACAAATGACATGAGGAGATCTCTTCAGGCATCTCCAGGGTTGGCTATTTTGTTAAAATATGATATGCTAATGTTGGAAGGAGACTGAGACCTAAAGATTTCATTGTAAAATGTGTACAGTGACTGCTTGACTGTAAATGATGTGACAAAAGATGTACTGGTAAAAAAACAATCTTAAAGTCATGGAAATTGTATATTTCCCAGTGCAGAAATAAATGGATTACAACAAACCATTGTCTTTTAGTTAATATATTGAAAGGAGATAAAACAGAGAAGTACATGAAACTAAAAATCAGCTGGGTCAGACGTCTTCTACCAAGGGTGCTATCAGACATCTGGCCCCGAGCAGAGGACAAACATAACATATAAAGCGGGGAGACTGCTCTCTCACACAGTGGCCTTGAAAACTCCACTTCTCATGGGAACAGAGAGGCATAAGACACAACAATTTCAGAAATGTTCATAAACACAAAGCCTGGTATGTCCTATTGGACAGTGTAATACCAGACAAGGTGACTAGGTACACAGTGGTAGATATATTTATCAGCATGAATCATAAGATAGATAAATTTTCTGCACCACACTCAATAACCTGAAAAGTCTCTTCCTATACAGCTCTTTTACATAAGAAATTACATTTTGGAAAAGATGTAAAGGTGATCAGAAAAACTTGAAAATACTGTATGACAGCGATCAGGAATTTACAGCGTATGTAAGGCCTTAAATGATTTGGATTTCTTTAAGATAAGGCAGCATACTATGCCCCCTAAAATGTATTTTCCAAATGCAAATTAGTCAAACATAGGTGACGACTTATTGTCTTTGATACGGCTCTATTTCATTTGGTAAAGAGTCGTGGGATGTGTTAGAGTTAATCTTGGAGAATCGATGCCACCAACTGCAGGTAGTATTAGCATAGCGATGAATTTACTTACTGTAAGTCTTTGGGTTTTTTTCTGACATTGAGAATTGTTCAGTGATTTTTGGAACCAGATGCAGTCCTGTAAAAAGATGACATCATGAATTTGCAGCGTACTGTTGTAATTTAATCAAATATGTGTATCAACAAAGGTTTCATTGCTTTGTCAGAATTGTTTCTTCACTTACCAGCAGCTTTAACAGGATCTATGAGAGAAATCTGTGTTCCCTTTTGTTTTGGACTTTGATTATCACCTGGTAGAATAGCTGTTATTTCCTCTAACACATCACAGCTGACATGCTCTCCATTATTCTCCTTTGCAGTTTGACCCAAGCGTGCTAACAGCTCTGAATGTTCAAGGTTCTTCTGCTTCAGGTATCTGTATCTGCATTTTCTGATCAGATCTTTTAACAGAGGCTGTTCCATGTAGTCACCTAAGCTCTCCCTTCTGGGTGTTGATATCAGAACCAGTGAATGATCAAATGATCGATCACTGAAGAGTTCCAGGACTCTGCAGAGCCTCAGTTTGTGTTCCTCACTGAAGTCTTCAGGCTGTAGAACCAGCAGGAACACATGAGGTCCAGGAGCAGAGAGTCTCACACAGTTTGTCACATGTTCTGTCAGTTTGTGTTGAGAGATGTTGGGATGCAGCAGATCTGGGGTGTTGATAATAATTATTTTTTTCTCCTCCAATGGTCCACTGACTCTCAGACAGCAGTCTGGTTCTTCCTCTGTGTTGAACACAGTCACTCCCAAAATTAAGTTCCCCACCTTTCTCCTCTGAGACCAGCTGTTCCCCAGCAGAACAACCCTCAGCTCAGACACTGTGGAAAACAAAGATTTAGAAAAGGGGGGAAAATATAACAACAAACCTTGGACTTGCACTCATTAATTTATAGATTAATTTCTGTTCAACCAGGCCAGTTCCTCATATAGACTGTACCTAGGAAAACTAAAATCAGTTTCAGAGTCAGTTTAACTCACTGAGAGGAGGCAGGAGCCCATAGCTGCTACTGCGCCTCAGAGGATGCAGATCATCTGTGATTGGAAGGACACAGCATTAGTTTACTTATTTTTTTAATCAAATGTATCTGTAGTAGACGATTTATGAAGCTCTGTCATCATTCAACTGCCCCATGCAGTCTTCTAAAACTTTGGACTAGATCTGAAACAAACAAACAAAAAAACTTAAAGACAGACACCCAATCTTAAAGTGACCCTACAGTCAGAGAGTCCATTTAGATCCATTAAGTTAAGCAGCAAAACAACAAGACCTTTCCAGACTGGATAAGACTGAATATAAGTGGGATCCAGCGTGAGTCAAGTAATGCAAGGATTATACTTTCCACATCCGCGAGGGTCCGCAGGACGGAAAAATCAGAGGGGGTACGCGTAGGGTCTGTGCGGACATCCACTAGCCTCCTGTTTTTTGGCGACTAGCGCTACCAGGGCACCAACCGACCTGCTGTGCATGTGTGGAACGTGTCCGCTCCAAAGTATATTTGAGGCTTAAAGCCTCGAATATACTCTGGCTTGGCTTGCTGTCAGCCATATTAAATGTCTGCATGTACGCAATAAAGTCACAACAAATATCGTGGGACATTTCAACAGCTAAAGAAAAAACATGTAGTTACATAATATGGCAGGACAGAGGAAACTCTCCGACTTTTAACTTCTGAAATAATTTAGAAGCTGAAAATGAGAACTGTGTCGGTTGGAAACTAGCAATGGCACTTGTGCTGCGCCATGCGTCGCTTTAGAGGGATACACTTTGGACCAGATTAACGAAAGGTTTGCGTGAGTAAAACCGTGTGCAAACTCTTTCTATCACCAGCAAATTAACACTGAAGCTGATCTACTAACGGTGTGCACGCACAATGGCAAGGAAAGGCAAGGCAATTATATTTATATAGCACGTTTCAACAACAAGGTAATTCCTAGTGCTTTACAGTAAACATAAAAGAAACAGGGAAATATAAAAAGTTTAAAGCAACATAAAATATAATAAAAGTTACAGTGTTACAATCAGGGTTAAAAGAGTTAAATGGAAAATAAAAACAGGCTGAGGGGTTGAACAAATAATTGAGTTACAATCATTCTGAAAAGAGTACAATACTCTCTCTAGTTAGTCTGTACTCGGGTCCGCAGCAATGTTTGGGTCCACTGAAACTCCAAAAACCATCGGACACTAAGGAGAAACCAGGACATGTCTGTCAGCAGGCCCCTTTGATCCAGTTATACTCTGGACCCACCTGCACGTTTACAGGTAGCTTACTGTAGCTGTTTCTGCTGGGGTTTCTGTGCAATCCCAAGTACTTCCAGATACAAGATTTCCACCTACTCTGGACGCACTGAACAAAACAAACCAACGTTTTTACGCACTGGCTGCTTTCCCTCCTGACTCTCCATGGCAGAAACCATTAAAACATGCAAAACCCTCATTTAAATACTGCCACCTTCATTGTGTTTGCTCCTGTTGTCATCTACGCAATAATTCTTAGTTAATCACACATAACAGGTACTACAATTACACGTGCATTTTAGTACTCTTTATTCGGGCTGTTAGTAATTAGGGCCCTTAGTGAACCTACTGGTATGTAGGTCTGGGATGGATAAATACCCCCAGACAGGAAGTTTAGCTTTATTTTATAACAATTCCCCACTCCTTTTAGACTTGTTCTTATGTTCATGGTCTCATAATCATCCATCAGACACCCATTTGAATCCTTTTACAATGATACGTGTAACAATGTACTACACCTGCTCATGACAAAATGTCATTTACATTCGCAGGAAAAAATATGTGAACCCTTTGGAACTACCTGGATTTCTGCATAAATTGGTCATAAAATGTGCTCTGATCATCTAAATCACAACAATAGACAAACACAGTCTGCTTAAACTAATACCACACAAACAATTATTTGTTTTTAACACAGAGTAAAGATTAACAGTGCAGGGAGGAAAAAGTATGTCAACCACTAAGCTAATGACTTCTCCAAAAGCTAATTGGAGTCCGAAGTCAGTCAACCTGGAGTCCAATCAATGAGACAAGATTGGAGTGTTGGTTAGAGCTGCCCAAACCTATAAAAAATTTTAATTTTTATATTCCCATGAAGCATTGCCTGATGTGAACCATGCCGTAAACAAAAGAGCTCTCAGAGGTCCTAAGATTAAGAATTGTTGACTTGCATGAAGCTGGAAAGGGTTACAAAAGTATCTCTGAAAGCCTTGCTTAGCCTTGTTTTTTTTCCTTCTTCTTCTTACCAAAGAGGACATTTAGTTAAATCCAGACAATTTAAGTTATTTGAATGAACAGTTGATGTGCTGGGGGATAGAGGGTTTTGAAGGGTAAATGTGTGTGGGGAATGGTGATGATGTTTGCAATGTTTGTTTGACGTGTCGGAGTGCAGCTGTCCGTCCAGCGACAAATACCTGTGTGTGCTGCACGACGGGGTCTAAACCTGATATATCTCAAAATACACGTTGTCAAAGACTTCATATGGACTTTTTTGTACAAGTTTGTCAAGTGTATAAAGTTGCAATTTGAATGTTTACCTGGCTTAAGTAGGGTTTGTTTACTCAAAGTAAGCAGGCCGCTGGCTGCAATCGCCTCGGCAGGTACCAGAGCCGCCCGTTACCTTATATTTTGCGTGATGTGCTTTTCCCTTGCTGTTTGGTGTTAGGCGAATTTTTACATACTAATGGTAAACAGACAGCATGATGGCAACAAACCAAATATGCAAAGACATTGAACAATAAAATGGGATGTAAAGTTTTTTGATAAGTAACTGTGATCCAGTCATCTGTGTGAAGCCTCTGATCACGTTCTGTTCTGTCACTGAGCTACAGTTGTTGGCTCTCATATTAAGTGCTAAATTAAAATGAGACTGACCCATCAGCTGAGTTTAATCCAGGAATCACAGACCTGATTTAAATCTGAGAACAAAGATCTTTAGTTATCTGTGTAATATTTTACATAGAACTACCGGTTTTCTCCAATTAAGTTAATATAAAGCCTATTGTGATATAAATATCGACATATATTGCTCTAAATAAAAGTGTGAACAGAAATAAGCTTTTAATAAATATTTTAAAGTGTGTGAATTCATCCAAAACTTTTGTTACGATTTTATTTCAGAAACTCCTACTTAAACACTGGAAATCTGCATCCATTATTCACTACTAGTTGAAAAAAAGAATTGTATTATCATTGAAAATGGAAAAAATTCCAAGCTACTCAAACAAAAAATTTGAAATACAATGGTGGAGTAGTACTTCAGAGATTAACTGTATTCTGAACATAATCTATGGTATGTTTATGTTAATTTATTTTGCACATATTTTATTTAAGATGATCAGATATGAAGATAGCTGATGTTTTGGTTTTATATGTTAGTAAATACGTTTTTGTTTTCATGCAGAAACTGTAGGTGATGTCGGCCTAGATTGTGTAGCCTATAATTAGAAATTAAAATAAAATCTAATTAAAACAGGTTTGGGAGATAATCCAACCATCAACATTCGAACAAGAGGTTATTTTTTTATCTAAACGGCAATTATTTTTTTCCGGCCTTAATGGGAGGTAGATGGGAGTATGTTGAGGGCAGTTTATTATCTATAAGAATTTGTGTATCGTTCGTTCAGAGATTATTCAGTTTCAAATCAGAAAACAAAAAACAAGTCATTATTGTTATTTCTGAAAAAAACGTTAAAGCAAAACAAAAAAAATACATCGCTTTTTGTTTTTCTATTTTAAAACCAAAAAACAGAAAAACAACAAAAATCAAAACAAAAACCAAATAACTGTTTTTTTGTGTCAGAATCAAAAAACAAAAAACCAACGATACGGCCCGTTTCGTTTCTGGTGATTCATTTTATTGTTATTCCTTTGGGAACAAATAATGAAGAAAGTCTGAACTTCAGTCAATTTGTTTCTGTTATAAACCAAAAACGGAAGTCACGTGGTCTGTTCCTTTTTTGGAAGCCTTCAAAATAAAAGTAGAACATATACCATGAAGTTAGAAAGGTGATTTTAGACTAAAACTAAACTAAAAGAACGTTTTTTAAGTAAAACTAAAGTAGCACTGGGTGTGAAAAAAACACTTTAGTTAACTGAAATAAAAAAAACAAAAACAAAAACTCTGGCTGTTAGGGAGAATTAAACATTTGTAAGACCATTGGTGACCTGTAACTTCAGATTAAGACAATTGAACTAATGTTATATGTAGCTTAGGATCGCAGTTAGCCTGTTTATTTAAGTTTCTATTATTTAATTCATATTTTAGTTTCCCAACATGTTGATAGGCCTTCTTGCTCTGTGGAAGCTCCACCAGCAGAGGTCACTCTAACCCCATCTGTGGCACCAACAGGCAATAAGCTTTTGACATTTTGACTTGTGTTTATATCAAAGAGAAGGCTGCACTGCTACCAGAGGAAGCTAATCACTGAGTTTGAAGGGTGTGCAGAACTTCACCTGCCTCCCAGCTCCTCTTTCTATGGCACTATAGCTGCTAAAAACTCTCAGCTTCCAACATCTACTGTTATGTGTCAAAACAAAACTCTTCCAAAACAAATCTGTGGAGACTTTTTATTTTCCTTTGCTATTTTTGCCAGTGTAAACTACTTTAGAGTAAATTTTTTAATGCAGCCTGTTGTTCTCATAAGTTAAGTAGGCAGACTTACACTAAGCGAATAAGCAAGCTTGGGAACAGATCCATAATGTTGGGTGTACGAAGCTGCTGACAGACATAACTGTCTCAAACAGTGTGGCAGTTCTAGTGAATGGTCCACATTTGTCCCCGGTTCATCACTTATAAATATTCTCTAAAATCATGTAACGTTACAGCAGCTAACACTGCCCGTTGCTAGATTAGCCACAAAGCTAATGCAGTTTTTATCAGTGGAGGATAAACGCTGCCGTTAAACTATATTTTCTCACATATTTTAAATCTATCTGCGAGCCGTCAGTCTGTAGTTAGTCAGTGTATCTGAAATGATTAAACCTGAGCGGACATGTAAATAAACGTGAGCTGAACAAGAATCTAACACGGCTTCCTGTAGCTGTGTGAAACGCTGTCAGAGCCGCAACGGCTCTGGTTGTAGTTATAACGTTAGCTAAATGAAATCTCAAAGTTGCAAGTCCTCGTTGTAGAGACCAGTGTTTCCCCTATATGCATTCAGGACATGAACATGAACAGTTGTATCTAGAATGATTCTCAGGTCACATTAACAGGGTTTTCCTGCCGTTTAGGCTCAGGGCTGATGCCCAAAACACGCTGTGCCATCACTGTAAAATCACTGTGGAGCAATAGAACCAACCAACTTACTTTCTCCAGATCTAAAGGTTGGAGTTCCACCAGTAGACTGATCTTTAGCTGTTGTTTATTTATTATCTGCTCTAGCTTTTCATCTGCAGCTACAACTCCATCCCAGGGGAAACACTGGAGAGCCATGTAGTATGATTCAACAGCAGCTCACCGTATCAAAGACTGCATGATTTAGACCGATGGTGTTTAAATGGTTTCACATAGCTTTGGTTAGAATTAAAGAGTGCTTGTAAAGGGATGAACTAGATGAATGTGCTACATTGAAATTATGACAGATTATGAGTAAAGTGATATACACATGCTTATTTTCTCTCACTCTCTCTGTTTACAAATGGCTGAAAAAGTTGCACCTTCCAGTAGCAAATATTTGTTGATGTGCAATTTATACAGTAAAAGGGATCTAGTATCCAAATCATACTTTAAATCTAAATATCGGCTCATAAATCAGCTCTTTTTCACATTAATATCACCATTGGCCCCCAAAGACCCATATGGGTCGGGTATTGACAACAGAACAGCTTTAACACCTCCTTTTCTCTTTCTTTCCCTTTTATATCCCACCTTCTCTTGCTTAGTGAGAAAAGTGAGCCCTTGCTTATCCTGCCAGGATTTTAAATCTGGGCTGGAATGGTGTCAGGGCCATTCTCATACACATGTGCAGGTGCTCATTGGTGAGCCTGAATAGATATTTGCTTTTTATAATATTCATTGTGGAATAAAGCTGCCTCACAGTTGTATGTGTAGCCAAACATGGTGAAGATGTACAAGGCTACTAGATGTAGCGCCGACATCTGTGGCCTGTATTTCCAAGCAAGGTAACTGGCTTATCCGAGTAACTCAAGGAGGTACATTTGGGTGAGAAGAAGTGTAGGCTACACCCTGGACAGGTCGCCAGTCCATCACAGGACAGACAAACAACCACTCACACTCACATTCACACCTAAGGGCAATTTAGAGACACCAATTAACCTAGCCGGCATGTCTTTGGAAGGTGGGAGGAAGCCATATCATATCAACATGCAAACTCCGCTCAGAAATGCCTGGGACAACAAAGGTTTTCCTTCCCGGACCTTCTTCTCATCTACAGACACAGTGCTTTCATTAACTGTACAATATGTGGACAGAGTCTGACTGGACTCACCTGATGCTGCAGCCTCCATGATGTCACTGCTGGAAACATCAGAGACACATTTAACTGGAGGCCAACCCCTTGGTTTGAGAACCTGAAGGAAGTAGAATTTAAATATTTTATACACAACAATTTTAAAAAAATTGCAATGGCAAATGGAGCCCAGTTTGATTATTGCAGACAACAATGTGAAGACCTGTGATCACTGAAGAGATCTGGATCTGAGTGAAGCCTCAATAAGTAAACCATGAAAAGCTGCATGTAATCTAAAATGGTGACTTTAAAGTTGATATAAAAGTCTGTGTTACAGACACTTTTATTTATTTAGAGGATCGATACGTGAGACTAAGTTGATATAGCTTTTAGCTTTCAGCTTTAATAGCCTATGTGTTTTTATACCTCTGTATGTTGTCTGTAGGTTCAAAGATGCAAACTTTTGAGATTTGGAGAAAATAAACGATTGGATTTCCATGGCTTTTGACATGTATTTTGATCAGGTGCTCATGATGATAGTAAACTCTTCATTTTGAATCTCCTCTTTACAACGTGCACAGATGTTACTTTGTGTTTGTGTTGGTTGTTGTTGTTCAGTCTTAGAAATGGGTGCAAAAAGGCAAAGTATCTTACTAAATTTAGATGAAGATTATTTTTTTAATTGTCTTTTTTTAAACTACCAGTAGTCAACAGATGCCAAACAGAAAACTCATATAATCTGTTATTGAACCTTTTAGGTAGTGGGCTATGTTGTTTTAGTGTGTATAAATGAATGTCTTTAAAACGGCAGAATGATTCTCTCACATTGCAGCACAATTACACAATAAAAACATGTCCGATCAGCACAAATAACTTCTTCTCATTATATCTGAAATGGCGTCCTCAGCTCACTTCGTCCTAAATGTTGACAGAAACTTTTGTCTCAGTAAATCTCCTCATTTCAGAGACTTCAGAGATGAAACACGGACTGAAAACAGATCAGGATTCTCGGTTCAGACCAAAATAATTAGTGTGATAATAACAGCTGTTAGTCTGATGAGAACAGCCGACTGACGGAGGAAGATCGCTGATTTGACAGTTAATAATGTGAATCTGGAAACTTCTGCAGTTCTATCATCAGCTCTACTGACCCACCAACAACACAGAGGAAATAATTCGACTTTAAGATTTTATGGATCTAGTTTTGCTCGAGTTCACTCACCTGCTGGATTTCTTGCTGAGACACAATCAGCTGTGAAACAGAAAGTAAGAAACTAGGGAAGTTAAAAAAGCAGAAGATGTTTCCCAGCAGCCACAGCATGTCTGGCAGGAATATGTTCTTATAAAGCTTAGAATACTGGAAGTGGCTGTTGAACACTTTACTTCTTTACTTTTTTCTATTTTATGTGTTTTAATTTACAGACCCCCTAAATTTAATACTGGTTTTATACAGAAATTTTCTGACCTTTTAGCACACATCATGTCTCAGTATGACAAAGTTCTTATTCTTGGAGATTTTAATATTCATATCTGTTGTCCGTCTTCTTCCTCTTTTATCTCTGACTTTATCAAACTCATAGAGTCTTTTAACTTGGTCCAATATGTAGAACAGCCCACTCATAACAAAGGTCACACACTTGACCTTGTACTCACCCATGGGTTCTGTGTAGATGATGTGTCTTTAGTAGATTTTGTGGTGTCTGATCATAATGCAGTACTTTTCCAGGTACCACACCTTTCCATAGACCCTAATCCCCCAACACAAATTCGCTCTGGCCCCCTAAACTCGCTCTCTGCTCCGCTTTTCTGCCAAGCTTATATGGAAATGCAAGATGCCTTCAATAGCTCTGGACAACATGACCACACTATAGATGAGCAGGTCAGTCTTTTTAATAACTTTTGCACCACCATTTTAAACTCAATAGCACCAATCAGATACAAAAAACACAGAATCTCTTGTGTACCTTGGTTGAATGAGGAACTGAGGATTTTAAAGAGGCAATGCAGGAAAGCAGAGCGAAAATGGAAAAGGGACAAACTCAATGTCTCCCTTGTCATTTTAAAGGATCTTATGTACTCTTATCAGATTGCTGTCAAAGAGGCAAGGAACACATATTTCTCAAATCTGATTGCTAGTCAAGGTCATAATTCCAGAATCCTTTTTAAAACAATATCTGCAGTAACTAGCCCGACACCCACACAGCCAGATGAATCTTCTCCAGAAAAATGTGAAGAATTTCTTAATCATTTAAGTGAACAAAATTGTGGAGATTCGGCAACATTTTAACAATAACCCTAGTGAGGTTGAGCGCAGACACTTGCCCAAACACTTCATTTACTCATTTTTCATTAATCTCTTTGTCAACCCTGGAACGCACTGTTGCACTGTCTAAACTGTCCACCTGCCCTTCAGACTACATTCCGACTTGTTTTAAAAGCCATTATTTCAGACAGTGGGCCCGGACATTTTAGCCATCATTAACAACTCATTGGCAACTGGCATTTTTCCTTCTTCTTTTAAGCATGCCTACGTTTATCCACTTTTAAAAAAGCCCTCTTTAGATGCCTCTGTTTTAAATAATTTTAGACCCATTTCAAGC
This sequence comes from Lepomis macrochirus, assembly GCA_024633595.2. Taxonomy (NCBI): domain Eukaryota; kingdom Metazoa; phylum Chordata; class Actinopteri; order Centrarchiformes; family Centrarchidae; genus Lepomis; species Lepomis macrochirus. The sequence goes on along the minus strand of JALXJV020000005.1, from coordinate 35,587,585 downwards.
TGCCATTTTTATCCAAAGTTTTAGAAAAAATCGTTTCCACTCAGTTAATCTCCTTTTTGAACAATAATGACATTTTTTGAAAAATTTCAATCAGGTTTCCGTTCCTTCACAGTACTGAGACTGCTTTGATTAAGGTCACCAATGATTTACTGCTTGCAGCTGATTCAGGCATGTGCTCCATATTAATTCTTCTTGACCTCAGCTCAGCTTTTGACACTGTGGACTATGATGTTTTAATTAGCCGTCTGAAACACTATGTTGGTATCAGTGATGTAGCCTTGGATTGGTTTGTCTCCTATTTGTCAAATAGGTCATTTTCCGTGACCCTAGGAGAAGTCTCCTCCTCGCATGCGCCTCTATTTTGTGGGGTCCCCAGGGGTCGATTTTGGGTCCACTATTGTTCACCATATACATGCTTCCCCTTGGAAAAATCATTCAGTCTTATAATATTGACTTCATTTTTATGCAGATGACACCCAGCTGTATGTCCCGTTAAGGCCCGGTTCCTCTGATGTCTCTGCTATCCTCTCCTGCCTCAATGAAATAAAAGCCTGGATGTCTAACAACTTCCTTCAGTTAAACAACACAAAATCAGAAATAATTGTATTTACCCCCATCGGAGCCAGCACTGGCTACATCAAAAACGTCACCAATAGCTTGAGGGTCTTCTCAGACAACATTCAGGAAAAAGCTCGCAACCTTGGTGTCATTTTTGACTCAGAGCTGTCTTTTGATGCCCAGGTGACACAAGTAGTGCAGTCCTGTTTTGTCCAGCTGAGACTGCTAACTAAGATTAGAACATTTCTCTGTCAGTGGCCTCTTTTAAATCTCTTCTCAAATCTCACTTTTATCGGATGGCTTTTATATAAACATTATATTATGGCTGTAATTGTATTTTTTGATTTTATTGTTGATTTGTAATTTTACTTATATTTACATTTTTAAGTATGAATTATGTTTGTCTCGCTGTACAGCACTTTGGAACTTGGTTTTGAAAAGTGCTATACAAATAAAGTTATTATTATTATTATTATTTACTTTTTTAAAACTGGACTCTAAACACATTCTGAAGTCTGTTTATATTTAAGAAACACAATCGCATAAACCAAAAACAAACCAACACATTTAATGTAAAACCTCAGTGTCATCATCACTCTATACATGTATTATTGATATTTCCTATCATGTGTTTAAATGTTGTAGTTTCATTGACTAACTTTCTGTTGAACCTTATTCACTCATCTTTACAGCTGACACTTTAAAGCAAAGGAAAAGTCTAAACCTCCTGTGAAATACTGGTTTAACTTATTCCTAAATCCTACTGTGGTGTAAGGTAAATGTAAATTCACCTAAACTAGTTTAAAACTTTTTAGTGTTCATGTTTTAAAAGCATTTAGAGCAAATATAAAAAAAACAAACACAGGAAATGATGAAGAGAGTCAAATCCCAACAGATCTGCAGTAGAAGTAGGTGGAGATTTGGACTGGGCCTGCAGCTTTATTCACCTTTGTGCTGGTTAACTTGACTCGGTTCCCTTCACTTTTAAAAAAACTGCACTCCATTTCATTCATTCTTTGACCTTTGTTTGTGGGTGACAGTTCCGGTAAAAACTAAATAAATGGGATTGTGTCAGCATTAACTTACTGACTTCCTCCTTTAATAGAGTCTGAACTGACGTGTTCTGCTCATTTTGTCTTAAACACTTGTCTCTGTCGTCTCCGTGATCTGCTTATTTCAAAGAGAACAAGCTGTGAGTCTGATGAGAACAGCCGACTGACGGAGAAAGATCGCTGATTTTACAGTTAATAATGTGAATCTGGAACCTCCTGCTGTTCTATCATCAGCTCTACTGACCCACTAACAACACAGAGGAAATACTTTGACCTTAATAGTTTAAAGATCTAGTTTTGCCCGAGTTCACTCACCTGCTGGATTTCTTGCTGTGATACAATCAGCTGTGGAAGTGAAAATAAAAACGGTCACGAGGGAACGGGTAAATGCCCATTAAAAACGTTGCACTGGTTTTCATCCTAAAATGCTGTCTATCAGTACTAGTTTGTGTTTCTATTGAGTTTCCTTATTTCCTGTATTTTGTAGAGCAGAAAGGAGTCATGATCCTCACCAGCCAATGCCTTTGTAAACTTCATGTATTATGTGGTTTTTGATGGACTGTGGTGCAGAAACAGTGAGGCTTACATTGTCCTGTTATCTGTCAGTGGCCATACTTGATGCACTACATAGTTTTAATTTACTTCGGTATGTTAGTCCAGATGAGCCAACCCTCCCAAGATGTAACAAAATGATGTTTGCTGACAGATACAAATCAGACAGTAGAGACTATCCTGTAAGCTTTTCTGTGTTTTTCCAGTTCATCTGCGTTAATAATCTTTGCTCAGTTATGACAGAGGCGATGTTTTTCTGGTTTTAGTGTGGTTTATTAAGAAAATACCAAAAATAAAAACAAAAACAAACAATCTTCTAAGGCATTTGGGAAAATGTACAGAAAAAAACATAAGAAATCAAAATGGCAGGTATTATTCCATGATTATGGAAATATTTCAATCTTTACATATACAAATACATATCCTGGTCATTAAAACTGAAATTACAAAAATGTCCACTAGAAAAAAAAAAATTCTTGCTTACTTGAAAAAAAGCCCTACGCATCGTCCATGTGTGACGCCCTGGGATGAGAACGCATTGCTCATTTATGTAATAAAAAGTCAACAAATCATACTGTAGAAAATGAACCAAAATATACTAAATAAACTACACACAGTGAAGACAACACACTGTAAGAACCAAACCTGACCATGTAAGTCGTTATAAAAACACAATTGGTGAAAGTTGCCCTTTGGTGTGAATGTGAATGGTTGTTTGTATATATGTGGCCCTGAGATGGGCTGGAGACCTGTTCAGGTTGTCCATGCAGCACTCTTGTAGGAACCCAAAATAAAATGATTATTACAAACAGGACTAAATTGGAACTTGGATCCAAAGAATAAAAATACTCATAAAATTGAACAGGACGACCCTGTGTTGGTCAAAAGTTTCCCTTTAAGGTCATCCATTTGTTCTTTGTGTTTTTTCTGCAGTTCATCAATTTCTTCCTTCAGTTTGTCTCCGTCTTTGTCCGCGAGGTCTTGTTTTAACTTCTTCATCTCAACATCCTGTTTTTTCTGTAATTCATCCATTTGTTCTTTCTCTTTTTTTTCCCTTTCATCTAAAACTTTCTGTTTGAATTCATCAAATTGCTGCTCATGATTTTTTTGTAAGTTATCCAATTCTTCCTTCTGAATTTGTTGCTGTTGGGACTGAATTTTCAGTTTCAACTCATTAATTTGTTGATCATGTTCGATCAACAGCTTAGTCCTTCTTAAGCTCTGATCTTCTTTGTTGTGGGTCGAAAGCTCCTTCTCCATAGCTTTCATTTCTTGATTGTGTTTTTTCTTCAATTCATAAATTTGTTCCTTCTCCTCTCTTTTGTATTGGGCTGACAGACGTTTTTTAAGATTATCCACCTCTTTCTTGTGATTTATCTGCAATTCATTCATTTCCTTCTTGTATTCTTTCTTTTGGGTCAGAAGTAGCAGTATCAAGTCAATCATTTCTTGTTTATGTTTGTTCTGCAGTTCATCCATAGATTGCTTCAGACTTACTTCTTTGTGGGTTGAAAGTTTGTTCAAGAGGTTATACTCCTCCTGTTTCTCCTGCATGTCTTTCTCTTGCTGTTGCTTCATGTCATTCACTTCCTTTATGTGTTTTTCTATCAAGGCTGCAAAGTGTTTTTCCTTGCTCTCTCTAAACTCATTAAACTCTTCGGCTTTCTTTCTGGCCTCCTCTTCATACTTATTCTTCACTTCCTCCAGTTTTGTCTTATAGTTTTCCTCCAATTCTTTCCGCTCCTTTTCCTCTTGTTCTCTTCTGATTCTGTCCTCTTCCTTTCTTTTCTTTTCATAATTTTCTCTTTCCTGTTCATATTCTTCTTGAAGCTTTCTAAGTCTTGTTTGTTCCTCCTGTCGTCTCTGTTCTTCTTCTTGATATCGTTTTTTCCACCATTCTTTTTGTTCATTCTCATATTTCTCTCGTTCTTTGTTCATCTCTTCTCTGCTCTCCTTCAGCTTTCTGTCAATGGTTTCCTTTGATTCTGACTCTGATCTTATATTTTGCTCCAAAGCTTCAACCTTTCGTTCCCACTCCTGTCGTTTAATTTCTTCCTGTTGTTTTCTCTTCCTGTCTTCTTCTTCTCTCATTTCCTGTTCTTTCTTTCTCTCCTCTTGTTCCTTCTTTATCTTCTCCTCCTTTTCTTTAAGTTCTTTTTCTCTCAGTTTTCTCTCCTTTTCAATTTCTGCTCTCTGTTCTTCCATTCTTCTTTTCATCTCTTCCATTTCTTCCTCATGTTTTCTTTGAAGCTCCTCCCTCTCTCTCTTCATCTCTTCTTCCTTCTCTTTCAGGATTCTCTCCATTTCTTTCTTTATAGCTGCCTCGGCCTCTTGCAGCATCTCATTGGTGTAGCAGCTGCCTCCATTTTCCTTCACCATGGTGTCAATCTTGGTTATCAGCTCACTGACTTGTGTACAGTTTTCTTCATCATAGTTATCAAACACATGGTATCTTCTTCCACATTCAGAGATCAGCTTCTTAAAGGAATCGTCACATTTTTTAGCAATATATTCTTCAATGGTCCGCTTTTCATGCTTTAGTGTATCTCCTCGTGTGAAAAGAATGATGGTGAACTTTTCAGCATTCTTCCCAAAGACTTCCTTGATGAGTTTTAATGTCTCCTTCTCCTCTGGTGTGAGTCTCCCGATCTGTAACACCAACAGGAAGACATGTGGTCCTGGAGCCAGAAGACTGATGCATTTCACCATCTCATCATTAACCTCTTCATGGGACAAACTATTGTCAAATAGACCAGGAGTGTCGACCACAACGACCGGACGACCGTCCACTTTACTCTGTGCTTTCTGACAACGTTTGGTGACTGATGTTTGACTTGACTCCGCCTCAAACTCTGTTCTTCCTAGAATGGTGTTTCCTGAAGAGCTCTTTCCACTTCCAGTCTTCCCTATCAGCACAATCCTGAGACTCTCTGGGCTCTGCTCCTCATCATCACCTGTGAAATAAGAAGACCAGGAGTTACTTTAAATGCTAACAGCTGGAACAGTATAGACTGCAAGGTATAATGTTGGACACAGGAAAAAAAATTCCATTTAAATATTATTTTCCGTATTTATTTATATTTTTCATTTATTGTACTTACAGCTGACTGTGGTCTTTGTTTTCAGGTCCTTTAGCTCTTTCTCTTGTTGTATGAGCTTCTCTATTTGTGCATTTGCAAATGTTTCTGTTGTGTAGCAGGGTGGTTTGTCTAAACTATCCAACAGCTCTGGGATCTGCTGCTTGTCCTTGATGTTGAGAACAACATATCTTCCTCCACAGCTCTGACAGAGCTCCTGGATGTCCTTGTTTTCCTTTACAAAGTTAACAACAGCTGGAGCTGCAGGATCTGACTCCACAGTGAACAGAATCATGGTGAAGTCATCGACTCGAGAGCTGAATGCGTTCTTGATGGTCTTTAACTCTCCCTTGTCTTCATCAGTGAGGGGACCCACAGGTAGGACCAGGATGAAGGCATGGACGCCCTCAGGATCACAGAGGGAGATACACCTGAGTGATTCCTCCATCACTGCCTCCTGAGGTTTTCCATACAAGGCAGGCAGCTCCACCAGGGAAACCCAACGTCCACACACCTCTCCCTGATGTTTAACACACTCTGATGAGTTGGAGACTGAATGAAACTCTGTCTGACCTAAAATGGCCTTGGCTGCTGAAGTCTTCCCTGCTCCTCTCCTCCCACACAGAACCAGGTTTAAAGCTGGTTTGATGTGTTCATGCACACGCAGTACAGATTTGTTGTTTTTATTTGCCATTTCTTCAATCTTCTCCATCAGCTGTCCATGATCTTCTTCAGACATCCTGTAGTGTCTTCCTCCACAGTCTTTAATCAGCTGACTGACAGAGTCACTTGTTCCATCATGTGTGCTGATGACCATTGAGTGTTTAAAAGCATCTTGACCAAACAAACTCAGGATGAACTTCAGTGTTTGTCTGTTCTCCTCAGTGAAATCAGAAGGCTTCACTAACAGCAGCAGAACATTTGGTCCAGGAGGACAAAGATCCACACAGCTCTTCACCTCTTTTCTCAGTTTCTCCACAGTCAGACTGAAGATGTCTGGAGTTTTCACTACTGTTAATGGTTTTCCTCTCCACTCTCCAGTGGTGGTCACACACTGCTTGGCTTGAGAAAGAGCTACGTGATGAAAACCTTGGTACCCGATGATGAAGTTACGAAGTTTTGTCTGTTTGTCCTCACTTTTTCCCAGCAGCACAATCCTGAATCCAGATGCTGTAATACAACAGATGCAAAGATTAAATTAAAGCTGCAAGAAACGTTGGACGGGCCCTTTCACATGATATGCATTTGGGAGTGGCTGTGCCTCATAGGCCGCTGCTTTGCTGATAAAGCTCTGAATTGTCAGGCGTTTTGGACACTGCACAAAGCATTTAAACATGACTTCCTGTGTCCCGTATGTGGCGCTACAGAGTACCTGGTAAATATAAGTTATGTCCCGCTACGTCAAGTGTTGAACACATCATGAAAATTTCATGTAAATCGTGTAATGATTGTCACAGAGAGCTTACTTCCTCTTGCCAGTTTGTACAACTTTTCATCATTAATGTCTTTTTATTGAGGTTGATCAGACTAAATCACTAGGAGGAGTTCGTTATGATATGACATGATACACATACCACAGAAATTTCATGCATGTAGGTGAAATTTAGTCCAGGGGCTGCCCTGTAGGGGGCGCCAGCAAGCCTACATATTTCAGTTTTCAATAGAAACCCCGCCTGTGTCTGGACAACTGCAGGTCCCCTGCAAGTAGCTTATTGGGCATTCCTCTCTCACGTTTGCGTGTGTGAGAGAGACAAAATAGAACGGGGGTTACGTACTGTAACCCGGATTCTATGAGTATAGGCGCAGCCCTCTAAGTTTAAGGCCTCACTGGACCTTGGTTCTCTGTGCTGAAGAAAAGGCATGTGGGAGCCGTATATATACCTTGTATTGTATATATACACAAGGTGCAGACATAGCAGAGGCCCACGCTGTGGGTGGGCGTAGACTAAAATTCTCAGTGCCGCGCAGGCGCTCGGAAGGGGTATACCCAATAGCGATAGCCTTAGAGGGCTGCATCTATACTCATAGAATCCGGATTACAGTACGTAACCCCCGTTCTCATTTCTCTCACATGCAAATGCGAGAGAGGAATGCCCAATAAGCTACTTGCTCCATGATGTCAGCAGTATTGCAACAAAGTTTAAGTTGGCCTGAATGTCCTGAAAAATGCCAGCAAAGACTACTACTGTTCAAGACGATGCCGCAATTCGGCCCTTTATGGAAGGTGTTAGGCTATTATTTTACACACTGCTTGCAGGCGCATGGGAAGACCTTTTGGTTATGCAGAGTAGTAGAGAAGAGTAGTAGGGTTATGCTTTTTGCTGTAACACAGCTATAGGCCTATAACGCATTATAAAAAATAAATAGTGAATATTGCAGGCTACTCCTTATGCTACAATCTAGGTAACGCATGTTACAACTTATTTCAACCCGGAATTAAGTGATGTTTTTAATAATTCAACAACACCTAGAAACATTTTTGGCACCAGAGAAAGCAATCAATGAGTAAAAGAGTAACGTTATTTCCTGTTGATGCAATCCGACAGTCGTGATTGTAGGCAGGGTGCAAACTACAGGGGAACTCGACTCCTCTTAACAAGACGGTAGCTCCCCTGATGGATCATGCCTAAATGGATTTCTATAGGCTGTGTAGGAAGTATGGACCTTGGTAACCTCATACGAGCATGCTTAACCACTCTGTGTTGAAGGAAAGTGTGTAATAGTGCGTGGCCAGACACTCGTGTCACGCGGGCAGTGTTGGGCAAGTTACTTCCAAAATGTAATACATTATAGGTTATTAGTTACTGTCACTTGAGAGCAATTCGTAATATTACAATATTACTGTCTCTGAACTGTAACGCTTTACACTACTTTTGAGTAACTTTGAGTTACTTTCACTTCCGCCCAATCTGTCCCTAGAGGGTTAATGGGCGCATTATTCTCTCTCACACACACAAATGTGTGTGTGAGAGAGAAATGAGAACTCCTAATGAGCAATGAGCTCTCTCTTTTTTGAAGCTAATCCGCACAGACAGCTGTTTAATTCACACAAATATCACGCTGTATATTATTTGACCAGAGCAAAATATTACTTATTTATCAAACTGGTAAGAAGATCTTCTTCCATGTAGGCCTACATTTACTAATTTGGCAGACTTTATTATGCGGAAAAAGTCACCTGAAGATGTATGCTCTTTCCAAGATTCGAACCCAGACCCCCAGATTGCGGAATGGCTACACTGCCACTGTACTATTGTGTAGATGAGCATTGTGGAAAGTAATCATCTGTTATGAAGAGTCTCTTTCGTTGTCAAGTTCCGTTGTGGCTTTTTGTATTCGTGTTGTGGCGTTTGTGTTCGTGTTGTGGGATTTGTGTTTGTGTTGTTGCATTTGTATTTCCGTTGTGGCATTTGTGTTTCTGTTGTGGTTTTTGTATTCGTGTTGTGGCTTTTGTAATTGTGTTGTGGCATTTGTGTTCGTGTTGTGGGTTTTATATTTGTTCTGACACCTACGGGCCACTGTACATATCAGTGAATGTGCTGAAAAAACTTCAGCTCTAGAGTGTGTACGGATGATTTTCTTTGATTTTTTAAAGTTTGGAATAAGAAATGTTTAGAAATACACATTTTTCGTAATAAGCCACGCCCACTTTGAGCAATTATTACCAAATATTATATATCAACTGACTAGTGACCCGAGATCGTACAAACCAAATTTCGTGCGAATCCATCCAGAGAATTATGAGGAATAAACTTTTTGCTTGTGTAGCGCCCCCTAGCGGAAGAATATCCCAGGACTGCTCAGCAAAGTTCAGACTGATCATCTGAACAGACGTGTCAAGTTTGGTTACAATAGCTTAAGCCAATTTTTATTTACGGGCATTTATGTAAAATTACGTAAATTACGTAAATACACAAAAGTAAAAATTTATGAAAAAACAAACAAAAAAACTCACATATCTAAATTCTTTTGATAACTTTTGATCAGCGATGTCCGTAGATGATCGTGCAAAAGTTTCAGGTCCATTAACGGAACCATCTCAGACAAGTTCTCAAAAATAAGTTTTAGAGAAATGTGATCAAAAAATCTTATGATTTGACATTTTTGGAGCAGAAGATGCGGGTGAATCCAAAGGTTGAAATAATGAAAGAAGTTAGACCCTAAACAAAGCCGTTTATGAGATAATTGCAAAAACGCAAAGTTGATTGTTATAGCGCCACCATGAGGTTAATGAGGGCCATTTTTTTTGCCTGAGTAGTGGGTGGAATTTGCATCATACGTGCCAATTTTGGTGAGTTTTCGTCCAGCAGTTTTTGCTGCCCACTTTTAACGGAGAAAAAGAAGAAAGAAAGAATAATCACAACAAAAGCAGCTTCGCTGAACAGGTTTAGAGTAGACAGCGACAACCTGAAGTCTGTCAGACTCATTTCTCTAGGTGGAGTTTGTTAAAGTACGAAGCCTGTAAATCATCAGGTGGCGCTATGACTGTTGGTGAATGTGCTCAGGGCGGGACTTTTAATAAACATATAAAATTTGGTACAGATCTGAGCTTGTACAGTCAAGTTACAACAACTTCCTGTGTCACGGCAAAGCGTGAAACTTCCCCAGCACGCCACTGCCACGGCGTTAACTGCAAACTCACAAGTTTTACATCATGGCCTCAGTGTGTTAAGGGTTTTCTGGGACAGTCTGGAAATTTTATGTCCAACCTGCTTGGAGTAGTACATTAGTAACATTACAACATAAAACGTGTCATTTCCTGTTGCCAGCAGATGGTACTATGACTGAGTGAAAATTGGCATTTTGATGCGTTCAGGGCGGGACTCTTATTATACACATGAAATCTGGAGCAGATGTGAGCATGTATACAGAAGTTACTGTTTCATGGCAAATCATGGATTTTTGACGACACGCCAAGGGCAAGCTGGTCAGCTGGTAATAACCATTTTAAATAGCTTTTAACCGTCAATGCCTTTAGAAGGCACAGCAGAAATTTGAACTTGACTGGACAAATTCCCAAGGAGGAGTTCGTTACAGTACATCATCCAAAAATGACCATGGAATTAAAAATGTCCTGTGTAAGGGCTAAGATTGGGACACTGCCACCATGCCACCGTTAACTGCAAACTCACATCATGGCTTCATCAATGCATTAAGGGTTTCTGAGACAGTTTTGAATTTGATACGTCCAACCTGCTAGGAGTAGTACATAACAACGCAAAACGTGTCATTTCCTGTTGACAGCAGGTGGCGCTATGACTTTGAGTGAATATTGGCATATGGATGTGTTCAGAGCAGGACTATTGTTATACTTCAATAATCAAATTTGGTGCAGTTGTGAGCATGTGTACTGAAGTTATAACAACTTCCCGTTTCAGGCCAAATACCCAGTTTTCGATGACATGCCATTGGCAAACTGGTCAACTTGTAATAGCTGTTTGAATAACTTTTAATAGTCAGTGGGTTTACACTGCATAGCAAAAATTTGAAGTTGATCGGACTAAATCTCTAGTAGGAGTTTGTTAAACAATGGCGTGTGTAAATCGCCAAAAATGACCAATAAATCCAAAATGGCCGACTTCCTGTTGGGTGTTGGGCATTGCTCCAAGAGGCTTTCTTGTACGTCTGGACATGATACACATACCACAGAAATTTCATACACGTAGGTGAACTTTGTCTGGGGGCTGCTCTGTAGGGGACGCTAGCGAGCCATTTTGCCAAACCCATGCACAAAACCCAAAAAATAATTTTTTTTTGCCATGCCTGAATTATGTGCAAAGTTTGGTGTGTTTTTGAGTATGTGCAGGCCCCCAAAATTGAGCTTACTTTGCAGAAAAAAGAAAAAAAATCCCTTCAGTTTCAACAGGGAACTGAAGGGATTTTTATAATTAGGGCTCGAGCACAAAACGTGTGAAGCTACTGGAGCCCTATTGGTTTTATTCTTCTTCTTTCTTTCTTCTTTTTCTCCACTAAAAGTGTTTACGCATCAAGAACTGCTGGACGGAAATTCACCAAAATTAGCACGTAGGTTGCAAATTCCACCTACTACCTCAGGCAAAAACGACCTAAGGCCCTCATAGACCTCATGATGTCGCTGTAACAATAAACTAAGTTTTTGCAATTATTTCAAAAATGGCTTAATATAGAGTTGAACATCTAATTTACAACACACCCGAAACCGGCAGAATGATGCATGAATTTTTTCAGAATTTTCTCACTTACATCTTGAAAGTTGTAAGCATTTTAAGTTTAAACTGACAAAATCCAGGTCTGGCACATGTGACGTCACTACGTCAACTTGTCAGCAGGTATATTGACACAGCCTCTTCAGGTCCAGGGTTCAAATCCCCTGTTGACCAAGTCAAACTTGCTGACAATGGGGGTGTTCAGATCATAGCAGTTCTCTATTTTATTTGGATCCCGTGACACTTTCTTCTTTCTCTGCTCAAAAGTGTTTATGCAGCTTAAACTTTAAATCATGGAAACACAAAATGTTGCACGTGGGTTGAACATTTCACCCACTAGTCAGGTTCATATAATGACACTCTCTGATCTCAAGGTGATGCTGTAAAAATCAAGTTTATGTTTCCGCAATTCTTTAACTACTTTAATCTCTTAAGTCGTCTGCGTCTGTTCTTCTCAAAATGTCAAATGTTGCGTTTTTCGCGACTGGCTTGGATCCTGATTATTGCAGCTCGCGGCTATATTTATTATTTATTATCCCTCCATTTTGATGTGAAAACTGAATATTGTTGAAATATTATATAATAATAATATTGTTGCAGAGCAGCCCCCAGACAAAGTTTCACCTACGTACGTGTATGAAATTTTTGTGACACATGTATCATGTCCAGACTTTCAAAAAAGCCTCTTGGAGCAATGCCCAACACCCAACAGGAAGTTGGCCATTTTGGATTTATTGGTCATTTTTCTCGATTTAAAAAACTTTACTTTACTTGTACTTTAACTAAATCCTCCTAGGGATTTAGTTCGATCAACATCAAATTTTACACGATCCATAATTTAACGAACTCCTCCTAGAGAATTAGTCTGACTTCAGGTTGTCGCTGTGCATTCCCATTGACAATTAAAAGTTGTATAAACGGTTATTACCAGTCGACCAATTTGCCTGTGGCGTGCTGTAAAACCTCGATGATTTGCCATGAAAAGGAAGTTGTAACTTCAGTCTACATGCTCACATCTGCACCAAATATTACATGTATGTAAGAGTCGCACAGTGAACACATCCATGTGCTAATATTCAGTCAAAGGCTGTGTGTGAAACTAAAGGCAGTTGCCTCGCTGCCTCGATACCATAATAGACAGCTGCCTCAGGAGGCATCACTTTTAAGTGAAGCCAGCTGTGTTAACATTGGTTTCGAACTGCCTTCTAGGGCAGCACTTACGACATTGCGTGATGTCAGCATGCCGTCTTACGTCTCTTCTGACAGCCAGAAGAGACGCTAGCCTTAGCATCAGCTAACTAGCCAAATGGCTAACAGATGCCTCAGAAATCATACTGAACAAACTTTTAGTTTTCGCTAGCTTTTCAAAAATCAAAGCGAGAAAACTACTACAAACTTCTACAAACGTGTATTTGTGTACGAATTTGGCTTGTTTGGCATCTTGACCAGTTTTCCAAAGCTACGGCCGCCATAGCCGCGCTGTTTTATGGGTAATAGTCAGCATCAAGTCACCATCGATGCTGCCTTAAAAACTGGCCGTTACCGGGGCATCTTGAAGGCATCTCAGGAGACAGGAAAAGATAGTTTGAGCCGTTTCAAACAGCGCTCGATGCCTCGCTGTCCTGTTAGACACCTTCTGAGACAGCAGTTAAGCCCGTTTCAAACGCAGCCAAAGTCATAGCGCCATCTGCTGGCAACAGGAAGTGACATGTTTTGCGTTGTAATGTACTTCTAGCAGGTTGGACATATCAACTTCAACACTATCCCAGAAAACCCTTAACACATTGATGAAGCCATGTTGTAAAACTTGTGAGTTTGCAGTTAATGGCGTGGCGGTGATGTTCCACACTTCGCCGTGACACAGGAAGTTGTTGTAACTTGACTGTACATGATCAAATCTGTACCAAATTTTAAAAGTCCCGCCCTGAACACATGTACATGCCAATTTTCATCCATAGTCATAACGCCTCCTGCTGGCAACAAGAAGTGACCTTTAACAAAGTAGCCCCCGCCACACGTTTCATGTTTCACCAAAAAGCCTCATGGAGCGATGCCCTAAACCCAACATGAATTCAGCCATTTTGAATTTTTTGAATTTTTTTGAATTAGATAAGATTAGATTAAATATATTGAAGGTTGCATAATATTTCAAGAAAAAGACATAATATTTCCATGAATTTACTTACTGAGAGTCAAAGGTTTATTCTCTGACAGTGAGAGATGTTCAGTGATTTTTGTAACCACATGCAGCCCTGTGAAAAGATGGCATCATTACTTAGCAACTTCATATTTTAATCAAAGAGGATTTGTGTGAAAAAAAAATATTTGCCTTGTCAGAATCGTTTCTGCACTTACCAGCAGCTTTAACAGCATTTGTGATAGAAATCTGTGTTCCCTTTTGTTTTTGGCTTTGATGATCACCTGGTAAAGTAGCTGTTGCGTCCTCATAAACCTCACAGCTGACATGCTCTCCATTGTTCTCTTTTACGATTTGACCCAAGCGTGTTAAGAGCTCTGAACGTTCAATGTTCTCCTGCTTCAGGTATCTGTATCTACATTTTCTGATCAGGTCTTTCAACAGAGACTGCTGTGTGTATTTTTTCTTTAAACCTGACCTCTCCTCTCTGGGGGTTGATATCAGAACCAGTGAATGATCAAAAGATTGATCACTGAAGAGTTTCAGGACTCTGCAGAGCCTCAGTTTGTGTTCCTCAGTGAAGTCTTCAGGCTGTAGAACCAGCAGGAACACATGAGGTCCAGGATCAGAGAGTTTTATACAGTATTCTATCTGTTCTGTCAGATTGTTATCAGAGATGTTGGGACGCAGCAGAGCCGGGGTGTTGATGAGAACTATCTTTTTCTCATCCAGCGGCCCACTTATTCTCAGACTACTTTGAATGGGTTGGTTGAACACAGTCTCTCCCAGTATGAAGTTCCCCACTGAACCCCTCTCAGACCAGCTGTTCCCAAGCAGAACAACCCTCAGCTCAGACACTGTGAAAAACAAAGATTTAGCAAAGGCACAAAGAAGATAAACTCAAACTTGCCATTAAATTTCTGTATAACTTCAGGTTAGTTACTTCTCACACGTTGTACCTGACAAAACGTAAACTCAGATAGTATTAAACTGTACGATAACATAATTCAGTTTGACTCACTGTCTGGAGGCAGGAGCTCATAGCTTCTACTGCGTCTCAGAGGATGCAGATCACCTGTGATTGGAAAGACACAGCATTAGTTAACTTATTTACTTATTCACATGTAATCTGCAGTAGATGTTTTCATGACAGTAACACTGTCATCATTTAACTGTCCCGTGCAGTTTTCCATAGCTTTGGACCAGATCGTAAACAAAAAACATGCCAGAAACAAAACCAACTGAAACAAAAGATAGACTCAATCCAAAAGTGACCATTAGGGTTGAGCTGGATACTCGGCTGAAACGAGTATCCGGTACGGATAAAGCATTTTTGTATTATACCAGTAATACGAGTCAATATCTGTGCTCGGATTGAATAAAAATCCTCATTGGGTAGCTGACCGTGCACACACACTCTCTCTCTCCCTCTCTCTGCCGGTCATGGGAGAAACTGTCAGCTGGCTCTAACCAGCTTTTTTTTTTTACTTCACGCACTTTCTTGCTTAGAAAAATAAAGCTCGTTGTGGTATAAATAAATTATTTAAAATAATATTACAAATTAAACTACACACACACACAACCCCCCCCGTGTCTCCCTATTACCCACTCACACACTCACATACCTGGGGCCTGCACCACGAAGCGAGTTCATCAAACCCAGGATATGTTTTCGTTATCTGGCTTGTAAACTAACCCTAACAATCGCGATCGGGATAAGCGGCACCACGAAGCTGGTTATCAACTCGTTAAATGAACCCAGGGTTTCCCGATCCAGCCGGGAGCGCTTTCACATAAAAGAGGCGGTGTTAGCAGCAGATGACCAAACAGACATGAACAGGTCCACTGTCAGCAGAGCGTCATATTTTACGAACGAGGATTAAACTGTAACACTACAGAAATACGACAGCAGCACGGCTGAAACTGACACATGCAGGGAGACAGAAAATCGCAGACAGTGTGAATGTTTAAATGAACAGGCGTAGTCTATAATAATGCGTTGATAAAGTGTTCTTATGAGCTATATTAAAATATCAGCCTTATTCTTTCAGCTCAGCTGTGTGTCGGCGTTTCCACATTAAAAGACTCGGCCGTTCTCCCTCACTTTAAAAAAAAACTTGTCGCCACTTCAAAAATGAGATTAATTTATTTAACACACTCAAAGTGTCCAAACATTGTTCTAAATTAACTTCATAAAGCAGTGAAACGAAAAAATCCCTTCATACCATAAAATGAGCTCAAACAATGTTTGAAAGACTGAATCAGAACATTTAAGCTGCTGAAAACTCACCGTCCCACCTTTTGCACCCACATCGCAAAATGTGGGACGGAACATGACTACAGTCTCTGTAGTCGGCCTTAGAAAGCTTTACTAACCTAAATAGACATACTATGTTCATATTAAAATTTAATATTTCAATACCAAACTGTTCATAATATTCAGCCTGACATAAGAAAAATAAAATCCATTTATTTTAACGGCTGCGTCAGGCTGTGTGAAACGAACTGGGAGCAAATAACAAATATTAAAGACATTTAAAGGCAGTAAGTAGGCTGAGTAGGCCATTGTCAAGAGTTTCTCCACATCACTGCTGCAAACAGAAAGCAGCCTATTGGCTAAAACAGTCTGTGGGATTTCCTACAGATGGTGATGTCATTTTCCAGAGAGCTGATTGGTCAGTAGGTCACGTTTTCACAGTTAATCGCTTTTCTGGAACATAACCTGCAGGTTAACCGTTCATATAAAAATTAAAAGTTAAAAAAGTTATGTTGAGTATGAAAACTCTTGTTCATTACATTTTACTTCATAATTGCAACCCCATGTGTGGTATTCATTGTTGCAAAACTTGTTCTGTATATAGTTTGTTTGTTATCGTGATCAAAACCATTGATCTGAAGCTCAATGCGGATGCTCTCATGTATATAGTTTAATAATCAACAAAAAATATAACAATTTCTGATCAAGCCATATAAATTGCATGCTTAAAACAACATACTTTTAAAGCCCCACCCATTTCAAGACAACCGACCCACTTCTGGGTTAAACCCGCCCACTTCCGGGCTAGGCCCCGCCAATCCGAGTACGGATACAGATACAGATAATTCATATGGTTAACAGATACAGTTACAGATAATGCTGTACTCGCTCATCCCTAGTCAAGACCACTGTCCAGGATGAAACGACGAAGATTCAGGAGTACTGTTGGAGCCATAATAGATTTATTTAGATCAGTGTTTCTCAACGGGGCGGTACCGCCCCACAGGGGGCGTTCCGAGGACGATGGGGGGCGCTGGAAGCAAAATTTTAGAAGAGGCTGAGCTGCTTTTGGAGGCGTTTGTTGATTGGAAATTCTAAGGTGAGTTCACATTTAAGATTCACAACAATATGAGTTTAAACTTAGAACTACTTGCAAAAAATTGTGGTCTGCAACATTAAAACCTGCCAGTTTAGTCCACTGCGACTGGACGAGACTGTGCATTATTTCTCCATCAGCTTATTGTGGTGCATCTTCGTGCTGCCTTCATGGGAATGGGAGGTCAGAGTATCATCTCTAAAATTTTACCCACATTGCGTTTTCTGTGTAAACTCTAGAAAACCGACGCGGTCTTTCTAGGTGAGAAGGTGTTTATTTCTCTGAGGAATCCACCGTGAACGTCTTGTTATCGCAGTGGTCACACATTTACAAGAGGGATATTCTGCTGTCGGAATCACCCTGAAAGCAACTTTGCTGAGAGACCAGCGAGTGACGTCAACCCTCCTCGTGCTGAAGTTTGTGCCGAAGCGGACACATTTTCATTCAGCTATAAAAATGTAACATTAAAAACTGAAGCCCTGTCTCGCTCTGTTGGGGACTGTTAGCAGCGCTTTATCAGAGGTGCTGAAGTTCAGCTGTGTGGAATTATTCGAGAGCTTTCTGTGTGATCACAGGTGTGTCGGTTAGTTCCGTTCTCATTCAGTTTTGTCTGTCAGACGGCAAGGGGAAGCGAATTAGTAACATAATGCAGTACAGGGCATGTAGTGAAATATTATGAATTCTCTTTAAATTGGCGAATGACATTAGTCTCCTATAACGTCTTTTTTTTTATTTACATGTCTGAGAACACAGACCAGTGGGAGAGATTCTGAATGTGCAGAAAGTTTTGAACATGAGCAGGCAAGTCACGGTATTTCCCATTTATTTGTAGCGGCCCGCCACAATATCATCTCTACATATCATCTCAACATATTGATTTTTTTTACCAGGCCTATTTAAAATCGTATTTGACTGCAGAGCTGCAGGCAGCGGCGAATTCGCTGAGCACATCCTCTCTCTCGTCCCTCTCTCTCTCTCACCCGTTCCTCGATCCCTCGTGAACACAGGAGCACAACGCAGTCAATGTCGGAGACCCAGCTAACAGAAGTTATTATCAAGCATGTAAGGGGCCTGGCTAACAAGGAGAGCTAAGTTAATGTTAAAATACAGCTGGGTTTTCGAGTTAGCCTGCTGTACAGCTGCAGCACAGTTACACTGTCATTCTGTGGGAAACACTGACAGGAGCTAAAGTCCAGTCAGTTACTGAATTAAAACGGATTCATTTATCACTGAGATGAAAAGGGCCATAAACACATTTAAATAAGTTACTTCCCCACAAAAGAGGAGGTAACTGAATCATGTGTTGTGACTCAGCAGGGATGATATTATTTAAGTTGATCTACAGGAGAAAAATATTTAAAAGCAAGAAAAATGCCTGAGAGCCTCACTGCATTATATTCTATTATCTATTTTGAATTGTCACCTGAATTTTCAGAGATTTCCCCCCTAAATTGGTGCAGAAAAGGCAGAAATTAGGGGAGAAATCTTCACCAGATGCAGGAAATTAAGTGTTTAATGCTCAAAATCTTCTGGGGGGAGGACCCCCATACCCCCCACTTATTAAATGCCCCATCCAAGAAAACAGTATCTTGCTTTATACATAGTTTCTGGGAGGAGTATTTACTTATTAGTTAAATATAATTACTTTTCACATGTTTTTTGTTACATTTTTCATGTTTTTAATAAAAAGAGTAACAATAAAAAAATCAAAATATATTCAGGGCAAATAGTCAACATTTTTTTTGATGGGGGGCGTAAGGGATCTGGATAGTGGACAGGGGGGCGCTGGCCCAAAAAAGGTTGAGAACCACTGATTTAGATTAATACACTAATTTGTAGTAATGCAATATGATTTGACTGTATATTATTCTTTCTGCTAAAATGGGAATCGGGAAATTTGGTTATGGATTTTGATTTAAAAAAACTTTTTGAAATAACAGCTGGCTAATGTCGGTGAAGATGATTTCCTTGACTCCTCCTCACAAAGTAAGAGGTATAATGAGGGGCTGGGTGGCAGCTGGGAGGCCTTTTGTTTGAACGAGGAAGGAGGAGGATTGAAATATTAGTGACAGCAATGTAGGAATTTTTGTAAGACTTTGAAAGTACCTCTGGAAGTCAACCGCGGAGAATTTATTGTTGTTTTGTTTAAAGTAAATAAACCTGGTATTGGAAACTAACAGAAGGATCTCCGCGAGTGCTTTTCACATGCACGAGTCACTATCCTCCTCTAGAATGGCGTCTGAGGAACATCAAGATAATAGAGAGAGACGCCAGCACAAGTACATCAGGAAGATGGCCCCCAAAGATGAAGGGTTTAGTGAACACCTCAGGCAGCAGAAACCTGAAGGTGAGGACAAGGAATATGAAGAACCGTCATGGAGGGACAAGTCGCTGCACGGCGTGTACCACAGACAAATAGAAGAAGTGGCTGATATCAAGAAATCCTACCAGTGGCTGGAAAAGGCTGGACTGAAGGACAGCACAGAAGCACTAATCATGGCGGCACAAGAACAGGCACTCAGTACAAGATCAATAGAGGCTGGGGTCTACCACACCAGGCAGGACCCCAGGTGCAGACTGTGCAAGGATGCCCCTGAGACAGTACAGCACATAACAGCAGGGTGTAAGATGCAGGCAGGAAGTGCGTGCATGGAGCATCATAACCAGGTAGCTGTTATAGTGTACAGGAACATCTGCCACGAGTATGGGCTGGAAGTCCCAAGGTCAAAATGGAAGACACCTCCTAAGGTAGTTGAGAATGACCGAGCTAAGATCCTGTGGGACTTCAAGATCCAGACTGACAAACTGGTGATGGCTAACCAACCAGACATCGTGTTGATCGACAAACAGCAGAAGAAGGCAGTAGTGATAGATGTGGCAATACTAGCGACAGCAACATCAGGAAGAAGGAACACGAGAAGCTTGAGAAATACCAAGGGCTGAAAGAGGAGCTAGAAAAGATGTGGAAAGTCAGAGCAACAGTGGTGCCAGTGGTAATCGGAGCACTGGGGGCTGTGACCCCCAAACTGGGAGAGTGGCTACAGCAGATTCCAGGTAAAACATCAGAGGTCTCTGTCCAGAAGAGTGCAGTCCTAGGAACAGCTAAGATACTGCGCAGAACCCTCAAACTCCCAGGGCCCGTATTCACAAAGAATCTTAAGGCTAAGAGCAGCTCCTAGTGACGTAATTCTAAGAAAATTCTTAGAAAAGTGGGCGTTTACTCTTAGAATTAAAGAAAAAATCCCAGTAATGAAAAAAGTAATTCATAAAGCATCTTAGCCCTTAAAAGAGCTCTTAAGCTCAGAATTGTTAGGAGCAGCGACGAGGACTTTTAAGAGGCTTAAGAGTTTCTTTAGTAGAGGAGAAAATGGCAGAAAGACGAAGAGGGAGAAGAAATGTGTTGCAGGATGACAGAGAGTTAATCAGACGCTATAGATTAGATCGTGCAGGGATCGTGTTTGTGACTGATCTTATTAGAGACACGCAAACATCCCCGACACAGGCAGGAATGAAAGGAATCACTACATTAGGATATTTGGCAACAAAGCAGCGGTGATGATTTGGGTCTGTCACAACCTTCTGTAAGCGTGATCACACAAACAATTACAGCACTTTCAGAACCTCTTATTGTGTCGCAGTTCATTTCGTTTCTACTGCAAACTGCATTTATGAATATAGCAGCTTCCCTCTTGCGCACAAGCAGAATGACCCGTTAATATTTTGCGCTAAGCTCCCTCATCTGCTTCTGGCCCCGTGCTGCGACACCCGGCCCGAATTTTCCTTTTAGAATTGCCTTGTGTTTATCCACTAACTGGTCCAGTTGGGCTTTCTCACCCTTCTTGGTTTTGATTCCGTGTTTGATCCATTAAAACCAACATTCAAACCACCACTTAAATAGAAACGCCAGCAATCAGTGTTATTGGAAAGAGTGGAACAATTTTTATCATTCTAAGCCAATCAAATACCTGATAGGAAATTAACAGCATGGTAAATAAAAAACAGGATGTATATACACATAATGTGTGTTTGTGTGTGAGAGGAGAGAACGGTCAAATAGGAAATATTACGCATGTAATTTCCAAAGTGAAGGTCTAGAATAGAACCTGTACTTAAAATCATTCACTGTGTTATAACAGTCTAGCTTATGGATTTTATTCTGTGCTGTGGATAAATTTACGATGTTCAAAGATAGCTCTCTGTCCATTCATCGATGACAGATTGATCATAAAAGTGTCATGTTCAAGATCATGTTGGGTTAAAACAAAAACCAATAGCCTATTTAACCATAATTTCAATCATTCTAAAGACATAACTGTGTTCCAGTATGTGCTTTGATATGGACAGTATGAATGAGGAAATGTCAGACAGCCGCTTCAGGCTCTGCAGGAGTCAGAGAGAAACTCAGCGTTAGTTGTAGTTAAGCTCCACCCGAGCAGGTCAGATTCACAGCATAAATTGCCAGGGTTACAGACCTAGAGTTTATCTGATCCCTCATCTTGGGCTCAACTTACTCAGAGTTTTCACTAAACCTGCTTTCTGAAACAGGGCCCTGCTCCGCTCTGTGTCCTGTGTTTGGATCCACCAATCTGCCTCACCAAACAACCCTGACAATTTATTAACATTTATTATTATATTCTTAGATTTTTATACTTTCATTATGTTCTCTACTCACTAACTTCTTCTATTATTTCTATTCCTTTTATGCCTTGCAAATATCTGTAACAAAGAATTTCCCCTCGGGGATCAATAAAGTATTCTGATTCTGAAATATGAAAAAACACACAAGTGTGCTTTATTTAAACACACTTTTGATTGCAATCCCCACCTGTGGCTGGTAACTGGCTTATCCAGGTAACTTCGTGACGTCGGGTGTAACTTCCCGGTAAACCCATACTACGAAAGGTGGATTGGTGTTAACCGAGGTCTGAGGTTAGATGAAAGTGTGAAGTTTACAAGAAGAAAAATTGGAAATTTCCTGAAATCAATGTCATAAAAAAATTGAAAATCACAGTTTTTGAACTGCAGCTGGAGTCAGTGCTTCAAGAACCACCACACACAGACGTATGCATAACCTGGGTTTCAGCTGTCGCATTCCTTGTGTCAAGCCACTCTTGAACAAGCGTCAGATGCGTCTCGCCTGGGCTAAAGATAAAAAGGACTGGACTGCTGCTAAGTGGTCCAAAGTTATGTTCTCTGATGAAAGTAAATTTTGCATTTCCTTTGGAAATCAAGGTCCCAGAGTCTGGAGGAAGAGAGGAGAGGCACAGAATCCACGTTGCTTGAAGTCCAGTGTAAAGTTTCAATAGTCAGTGATGGTTTGGGGTACAACAAGGTAATTTTATTATCCCTGAGGGGCAATTTGGATTACAGCCAGCACTAACAAATATATGTGGGTGCCATGTGATCTGCTGGTGTTGGTCTACTGTGTTTTCTGAAGTCCAAGGTCAATGCAGCCGTCTACCAGGAAGTTTTAGAGCACTTCATGCTTCCTGCTGCTGACCAACTTTATGGAGATTTCATTTTCCAACAGGACTTGGCACCTGCACACAGTGCCAAAGCTACTAGTACCTGGTTTAAGGACCATGGTATCCCTGTTCTTAATTGGCCAGCAAACTCGCCTGACCATAACCCTATAGAAAATCTATGGGGTATTGTGAAGAGGAAGATGCGATATGCCAGACCCAACAATGCAGAAGAGCTGAAGGCCTCTGTCAGAGCAACCTGGGCTCTCATAACACCTGAGCAGGGCCACAGACTGGTCGACTCCATGCCACGCCGCACTGCTGCAGTAATTCAGGCAAAAGGAGCCCCAACTAAGTATTGAGTGCTGTACATGCTCATACTTTTCATGTTCATACTTTTCAGTTGGCCAACATTTCTAAAATCCTTTTTTGTATTGGTCTTAAGTAATATTCTAATTTTCGGAGATAATGAATTTGCGATTTTCATTAGTTGTCAGTTTTAATCATCACAATTAAATGAAATAAACATTTGAAATATATCAGTCTGTGTGTAATGAATGAATATAATATCCAAGTTTCACTTTTCGAATGGAATTACTGAAATAAATCAACTTTTTTATAATATTCTAATTATATGACCAGCAGCTGTATATACAACTATATACAAAAAACTCATCAACTAATGGGGTGAGGGGCAATGTGAGTGTGCATTATATTGGGTTTCTGTGACACACCTCAACAGCCAGAGACATGCTGTGAGTCCCAGACCCTTTCAGCGAGTGACAGAGGAGGGCCATGTGGCTATGTTTGGCCCAACACGGTTAATGCAGAGCCCTTTGAAGAGAAGGGACTAAAGGGCTCTGCGTTTGGGCCCTTTTGCGAACTAGTATCAAGTCACAAAGAGCAAGAGCCCTAACAGCTAGCATCCAATCACAAAGACGAGTGCAAGTGACAAGTATTAAGTAGCCAATCAGAGCACAGTAGGACTTGTTGAAACTCTGGCAAGAAAAAAAATAGTTTTAATAGTTTTAATAAAATATTTAATTCTAATCCTGTTCTAAATGTATTCTTTTTTTGAGTAAAATATTTTTAAGGGGCAATTATATAATAATGAAAAACCAAAAGGATTATGTATGAAAGTGGACAAATAAAATCCTAACAATACACACCCTAATAGGTGAGAAATAGGCAGCAGGTAAAGATAAAGATTATAATAATTTTTCACTCATAGTTAACGGGTCCATCTCTGGGGATCGGGGATATTTGATGATTTTGACCATTTTTGACATGCAAGAATGTTGCTTTGTAGTCGTGTCCTTATTCTGATTCATTTACTTTATTATTTATAAAGATTAAACATGACAGTTAACTTTAGTCTTCTTATTTGATAAGATATGCTTAAATGCATTTCAACAAAGTTTTGTGTTGGAGTTTGTGTTTTTGACACCAAGATTTTTATTTTTTTGTCAAAAATTGGTTCCAAATATTGGTTCCCAATAATCAGTAACCAATATTTGGTTCATTTCTATCATATTATTCGATCCCTACTGTATGCCGAAGGGATGACAAAAGGCTGAAATATCAGTTGCACAAGGTGAAAGAGGCACCTACAAAAATCCTTGTTAAACATGTCTAACTTTGTGATGTACTTGGATGACCACACACAATTTACACAATCATTCATATGAGGAAGAGGTAAAGTGTGATGATCATTGCAAAAGTGTGGAGTCTGGTCAGATTTTGGAACAGACAGTCAGCTCCATGGACTGGAGCTAGGCACAGCAAAGCCATTCTCCAAGAGATATGTAACCTCCCTTTGCATCACAGGCTGCTTCACCGGGTTGATGCGATATCCATGCTGTTTAATGGGCTCATGATGATCGCACACAACTTTATTTTCATTCAAATACGTCACAATGCGCTCCAGCAAACAAAGTCTTCCAATAGGACCAGCTCTCGCAGGTGCTCAGATTCTTAACTTTACTTGCCTGGCACCATTTATCAAAAAGTACACCATTTTTGCGATCAAATTCTTCATAAAAGTCTGGTTGACTTCTTTTTCACAGCCTCAAAATGTCTGTCTATATCAGGAGTATTCAATTAGAATTCAAAGAGGTCCAGTTAGAGAAAATTTCCCAAAGCAAAGAAGCAAAAAAACATCAAAACGACTAACTTGCGTTTTCATTCAGTGCCATAATATATAGTTCATATATAGTATCAACATGTGTTTTTAGTAAACAACTGACAATATTTCAACAATATTCAGTTTTCACATCAAACTGGAGGTATAATAATAACTACTCTAATAATAAATTCTAAATTTAAATAATTAAAAAGTGTAGCTTGAAGTGATGAAGTGTAGCCTTAACCAATTTTATAATAAACACTCAACACATCAAATGAACAGCTGTAATGCCTCCTCTTCTTTCATTCCCTTTTATAAACCTCTTTCCTACTTTCTCTTGTTTAGTGAGAAACGTGAGCTCTAACTTGTCCTGCCAGCTAGCATTGGAGATCCATGAGATATTCTGGTTCTGAACGGCCCGTGGGAGGAATGTACATGTGAGAATCTGTACATTCTTGATTAAAAGCCATGTGAAATCTCTTTTCTCTTTTGCCTCCTCAATTTGTGTCTGTTTCCAAAACGTCTCCAGTGTATTTCACTTGTGTACTTGACTCGAATGCACAGATTTGATTGGCTGAGCAGCATCACATAAGATGATTGGAGCACATGTGATTGGTTTGTGAGTTTCCTGGGCCGCCATACTGCAGTATAGTTTATGTGTGGTCTTTTATTGATTACAATTAGGATGATCGATAGGCTTTTTGAAGTTAATTAAATTTAAGTTGATCAAGTCAAGTTGTGTGATTGACAGACTGATTGCAGCCATGTGTGCAGGGACAGCAGTCGACTGAAACGTCCGATGCCTCGACCTAGACTGGTCTTCCACAGTTTTTAAGTATGATAAAGACAGTTACAATCTGTTTATTAAAACTGCAGACTGCTGCTTGGTGGTGTCATTTGTGCCAGCATGAACAATACCATTACGAACATGTGGGTGCTTGCTGAACAGTGACGGAATTTGCTGCATAACATTAGTTGACCCTGTCTGTTAACATCACAAGTCAGCAACCTGGATCCTACGGCTATTCGCTGTCTCAAAAGGCAACACTTGTTGGGCATCTCAAAGTTCCCCATATCCCCGGCTGCCTGAACTCTCTGTAAATTACAGAGTTTGATGATGAACAGATATTGTTAATTATTGATAAATTCACTGCTAACCGCAGCTAATTAGCTGACATTATCTAATTACCTCAGTTAGGTGTGCAAGTAGCAGTCATAGCTGATTCAGCCCGTTCTGGGAGCTTGGAGCCCGGGGAGTGCGTTAGTGTTTAGCGTTACACCTCTATTCAAGGACCGGAGGTTTTCAGGCCAGTACAATGGAGGGGAGTTGCTCCGGATTGGGCACTAGAACCAGAGCCGAGCGGGCAACGTAACCCGCTGAGCAGCCTCACAGTGAACGCAGCATGAACAGGACCGAACAAAGACACCAACAGTACTGAGGTGATTTACAGTTTGTTGATGGAGAGATAAAATTACTTTTTACTAAACCGCTAACTGTATCGGTGGCTAGTTAGTTATGAGAGAACTGTTGTTGTGAATTGACGTTATATAACAAATAAATTGTATCACCCACCCCTAGTGTGAATCCTCTGATCACTGAGCTACAGTTGTTATTGGTTCTTGTATTCTGTGTTTTGTTAGACAAAAATGAGACTGACCACTTATGCACTGAGCTCCTCTCTCCTCTTCTCTCTTTCTCTCTGAGTGCAACCTCATCCCATTACTGCATGTTACTAACTCGACTTCTTCCTTTTCCCGTGGTCGTGTGCTTCCTCCTCCTGTCACTTCCTGCGGGTGTTGCTGGCTCTGGAGCTGTGGAGTCTGGATCTGTGGTTGGGAGTCTCCTGCTGCCCCGTGTTCCTGCTCGACGCCTCTGCTGCAGTTGCAACTGCTATTACTAGTCCTATTGCTATTATTACTGTTATAATTAATATCACTAAACATTACTACAAATATCTGCACCATTTTTCATTCAGTCTATAGCAACATTACCTTTATTGTCTGTACCTCTATGTGTATACTGTGTAGGCTTCCTCCCTCTGCTCTCTCTCTCTCTCTCTCTCTCTCTCTCTCTCTCTCCCCTCACCCCAACCGGTCGAGGCAGATGGCCGCCCACCCTGAGCCATGGTTCTGCTCGAGGTTTCTGCCTCTTAAAAGGAAGTTTTTCCTTGCCTGTGTCGCCTAGTGCTTGCTCTTGGTGGGAATTGTTGGGCTTCTGTAAATAACTTCAGAGTACGGTCTAGACCTGCTCTTTATGAAAAGCGCTGTGAGATAACTGTTGTTGTGATTTGGCGCTATATAAATAAAATTGAATTGAATTGAATTGAACCACTTAGCTGAGTTTAATCTAAGACTCACAGACCTGATTTAAATCTGAGGACGCAGCTCTTTAGTTATGTGTATAACATGTGGACAGAGAGAGAAGAGTGTTATCCAGACTAACACAGTCTGACTGGACTCACCTGATGCTGCAGACGCCATGATGTCACTCTGCTGGAAACATCAGAGACAAATTCAACTGAAGATCAAATGCTGGGTCTGAGAACCTGAAAGAGTACAATTTAAATAATTTAAATATTCTGTGTGTGTGTGTGTGTGTGTGTTAAACAGATTTGTCTGTAAATTTCCCCTAAAATTAAGGATTGCTGTTTACATTTAAGGATTTTTTCACTGGTCACACTGAAGAGATCTAAATCTCAAATCCTCCCTCAATAAAACAATTTTCAGGTGCATTTATTTAATTAAACTCTGGACTAAAAAAATATCAGGACTAATAAAATATATTTTAAAAAATCAGCCGCATTCAACACCTGAACTATGTCTACATTTACCTGAAATCACTGATCTACAGCTGACAGCAAGTTACTTTGAATTTATTTGTTGCTGGGCTTGTTCCAATTGGCGATTGGATTGGCTATCAATGTTTGAAGGGATGATCATGTTTTTCATGCGTTGATATTAAGGGGATTTTAACTTACTATCAGAACTAAGATGACATAAAAACAGTCTCTATAATCTGCACCACACTGCAGTTTCCCATTTACTGATTTATTTGTGGCGACACAACACGTCACAATATCAATGCTGACCGCCACATACTATTCAATATGAGGAAAATCATAATTAATTTTGAGCATTAAACTTGTAATTGACATTTTCTGCTCCCATTTATCGTGGAAATGTCTTTTTTATATGAAGGGAAACTATATTTAAATTGCATTGCAAGTTTTCTTATTATGGAAATAAACGTTTCTTAAAGCATTTTCATTTGTTATTTAACATTTCTTGCCTCAAACTATTTTTCAGAACATTTTTAATAAATTCTTTAAACAAGTGATGGGGAGAAAAAAATGACACCTATGGCAACAATTATGATAAAAAGTGCTAATTATTTTGTGATTCAAATAAATGAAATAATTTATTGAACATTTGTTATACTGTTATGGAGGAAAATGATATTGCAATAATTTCATTAATTTAATTCATCAATAATTATTATTTAACTGCTCAGCCCTACTTTCACCCAATAAAACATCAAACACCACACAGTGAAACAAAGACCTATAATAGTAAAGCATATAAAGGTAAAACAGTAAACACAGTAACAGAAAATTTCCATCACATCAGTCTTGGAAATGGTTGAAAAGAGATACCTGACAATATTTAGCTGTAGCATTTTTTTAAACAGCTGCATGTAGTAATTATTAGGTAGGCCAAGTTGATTTCTGCTTTAAATACTAAATAACACCTAAAAACAGGGGCTCAAAAGGTTCAAAAAGCTCATAAGCTGTGATATTGAATATTTCGTCTTTCTGCTCTTATAACAAAAGTTTACAGTAACAGTTACAAAACATTCAGGTAACAGCACCTCAATTTTACTAAAGTGCTGACGTCACTGTCATAATTATTCAAAAAGTCGTATCTCTCATTGGTCAAAACATTTTCAAATAGAAAACATGTACAAGGCTATCATTCTATGTAGCTGGAGCAAAGAAATTTGCTTCTTAGTAATAGAAGTGTCACAATGAGAGTTTTGACTGATTCCCTTACATATAATATTGCCCCTCATTCACAGTTAACCACGCCTGGTCAGATATCACAGAGCCTCGTTTCCTCTCATGATATCTGAAATGGCGTCTTCAGCTCACTTTGTCCTAAATGCTGACAGAAACTTTTCTCTCAGTAAACCTCCTCATTTCAGACTTTAGAGATGAAACACGGACTGAAAACAGATCAGGACTCTCGGTTCAGACCAAAACACACAAACCTTCGGTTAGGGTGATAATAACGTCTGATGAGAACAGCCGACTGACGGAGGAAGATCGCTGATTTTACAGTTAATAATGTGAATCTGGAACCTCCTGCAGGTCTATCATCAGCTCTACTGACCCACCAACAACACAGACAAAATACTTTGACTTTAATAGTTTTCTGGATCAAGCTTTGATCGAGTTCACTCACCCGATGGATTTCTTGCTGCGACACAATCAGCTGTGAAACAGAAAGTAAGAAACGGTCAAAAAAAAAGGAAGCAGAAAAAACCTTCCCAGCAGCCACAGCGTGTCTTCTTCTTCTTCTTCTTTGTTGTTTAACGGCGGTTGGCATCCAACATTAATGGTGCATTACCGCCACCTACTGTACTGGAGTGTGGGCCGGAGATAAATAAATAAATCATCAAAACAAAACTGAAACAAACAAACAAACAAACAAAAATTTAACTTATATCCTTTCTGCCAGCCTTGTTTCCTTTAAGAATCGAAATAACAGTGTACTCATATCTTTTAATGAATTCCCCAGCATTTCCCTCAGTGAATTCCCTTGACCCCCTAACCTTCTTATCCCCCTCTCTCATCTTCACTCTTTCCCTCTCATATTTCTGACACTCAAAAATCACATGTTCCACAGATTCAGTATAATCACAAAATTCACACCTACCTGATATGTGCTTACCCATAATTTGTAAGTACTTATTTAACCCACAGTGTCCTATTCTTAACCTAGTGAAGATGACTTCCTCTCTTTGATTCCTTTCCGTGATCTTCTCTGTCCCAACCTTTTGTTGCATGTTATATAAATGTCTCCCTTTCTCCCCTGCATCCCAGTGTGCCTGCCACTTTTTATTAATTTTTGACCTGATTTGTGCTTTGGCTTCTGCTTTACTTATTGACATATTTCATCAGCTTCCCGTTTACTGGCTTGTTTTGCCAGTCTATTCACAGTTTCATTACCCTTCACCCCCACATGTGCTGGAACCCATGTAAACTTTACCCGTACCCCCATCTGGCAAATCTGCGAGTAGAGTTCCAGTACTTCATATACTATGTCCTGTCTTGCTTGTGACTTAAACGATTGCAAACTCTTCAGAACTGCACTAGAGTCTGAGCATATGACAACTTTTGCTGGTTTAACTTCCTCTACCCACTGCAATGCCAACCAAACAGCCAGTCCATGGTTCAACTCCACGGTGAATACTGATAAATTATCAGAGAGTCTCTTCTGCATCTTTACTCCCATCTTTGGTACACAGAAAGCAGATCCAGCTTGTCCAGACTCAGGGTCTTTAGACCCATCAGTGAATATGACCAAATAGTCAATATATTTGTCACTCATCCTATCACAAAATATTTGGCATACATCCACCCTAGCTCTACTCCTTGGCCCTCATTTATCATTCTTGCGTAGAAACGGGCGTATTTTTGTGCGTGAGATTATGCTTACACTGTTCTCAGCGCCTGATTTATGAAGCTGTGCGTACCTTTGAAATCCAGGTGTACGCACCACCTGGTGTTGATAAATGCGGCGGCTGAAAACGTGTGTAAATTGAATGAAACGCCCCCAATTATTCAAGCTTCAGGAGGCTGCACCCAGGACTTCACGGCAGGGACTGACGGAATACGGCAAGAAATACATGGTTTGGAGCAGGAAGTCCACAAGTTAAAACTTTAGAAACAAAATATTGTGTTGTTTTGACAGATTTAAATAAAGATTAAATGTTTAGTTTCACTACTAGATCCCCTCCCCGGCATAAATGTTCAAAAATATTGTGCATTGTAATATTACGAGGTTTTTCATTTGGAAACAATTTAATACTTTTTTATTCGATGATTTAAACTGGACACATTTTTAACAAAATGTTCAACGCGCTTAAAACTGGACACGAGCGGTCAGATGAGCCATAAACAGTTCAGGTCCAGCCGGAGAGCCAGTGCTGGAGTCAGGGGGACCACCACGCGCTGTCAACCTCGCTGGAGCGGACCAGTGCGCTGTCAGCCCCAGAGGAGGATGCGCTCATTCCGGAGGAGCAGGGCACGGGCCGAGAGCCTCTCGCTGAGCGTTCACTTTGATGAACGGAGGACATATACGGACAGATACGGGGCGGTGTACCCCCCAGCGTGCAATGCAAGACTTCATAATGTTTTGTGGCTTTGGGAAACAGTGATCTGTGCTGTCCTGGAACTATTACGCACGGACACGGGTCTGGACGCGCACGGACTTGGATCTGACCATCCGCGGTCTAACTTTTCTTTTATATTCAGAGTGAAACATTGTCCAAACGAGCTGCACCACGTCTGTACCACCTGTTTGTGGAGCGCGTTTTTGTTTTGAACGATGTTGGAGTTTTTGTCTGTTCCTAGAATTATAAATTGGCTACTTGTGGTGCACCAAGAGACAGATTTAGCACTAAAACCCCCCATCAAAGTCAAGTCCCAAATAAGCTCCAAATGAAAGAATGTTGCTCTGATATAAAGCTTCTCCATCACCTCCGGGACTGGGCTGTACTGACCCAGGACTCACACATGAACAGAGATCAGCATGCCAGAGTCTGGGGACGCGGGGCCTTTAGCGGGGTGTCGGTGCTCGCTGTGCGGTCATAATATAAAGTTTGTCTGATAATAAATGCAGGGCTTTGTGCGACATGTCTGTGCCCGCCTCACCTAAAGGCCGTGCTGTGTCCATTTCGGCTGCCAGTCTCAGTGCTTCAAGCCACCCGCTTATACTCTTCTTTATTTTAACATTTTTTGCTCATAGCCTTTTCATTTGAAGGTCCACATTTTATTAAAAGCAAACCCAAATAAAAGACATCAAAAGCTACGATAAAATAGTCCAAATACAAATCAAAGCCTGTTTTGACTGCTCAATAGGCTGTATAAAGTCTGTGTTTCTCAAATATAAACACACAAATTAATGTTTCAAACGTTGTTTCTGTTACAGTGGGTCATAATGTATCATGTATTTTAGTTTGTCAGTGCGTCTTATGCTTTTAGGAAATGATTTCGGCGCATTTCGGCTCTAACTCAAAATTTGCGTACATGTACACCACCTACTGAGCTGGCGTAGGATTTGAGCGTGCCGTACGCCAACGTCCATATTGATAAATGTCAAAGTCACCGTGGTTTTGGGAGTACGCCAGGTGTACGCTTGAAATTTGGTGTACGCACTTTTGATAAATGAGGGCCCTTGAGTGGCTATTTAAGATTTCTAGGTCCACACTAGTCTGTAAAAAGGAGCCAAGGTGGTCTGACTGGCAGCGGAACTGTTGAGCAAAAATCCTTTCCCTCAAGTCCCATGTCTTTCCCAATAGCATCTCCCACCCATCCAAAACTGTGATTTTTAACCCTTTCATGCTCCCAGCATTCCCGCATAACTGCTCTTGTAGGGTGAGACCTCCCCTGTCCTTGGAGGTTTGCCCAATAGTTAGCTGCCAACTGCTCCCTTCTTAATTGCAGAGGCATCTCGCCACAGCGTGTCTCTTTACAGCTGACACTTTAAAGTAAAGGACAAGTCTAAATCTCCAGTGAAACACTTTTTATCACTGATTTAAGTCAGAATAATAATAAACACATGTTCCTAAACCCTGCTGTAGTAAAATGTCTATTAATCATTATCAATGTTACATTTAACATAAAACACCTTGAAGCTTTTCAGTGTTCATGTTTCAAAAGCTTTAAGAGAAAATGTAAAAACAGGAAATGATGAAGAGTTACAACAGATCTGCAGCAGAAGCTCTGAAACTGACTTCAGATCAGTAGTTCATGTTAGAGTGCCACCTGCTGGACAAACACTGTCAACACATGAGGATCAGAGTGATTGTACAGGGGGTGGACACAATAACAGGAACACCTCCAGTCTAATGCAGGAGGACAGTTAGCAACATGTTTGAGCTTCAAGAAGCTCCTGATGTTTTATTTTGGGACGCTGCCAGAGGAGCTGCTTCAGCTCACTGCTCTTTCCCTCTGAAATGAAATGGAGCTCGTGGAGCCCTCATGGCTGGGATTTACAGCGGTGGACAAAATAACCGAAAGAAAACATGAACAAAGGATGTTAACTAGTGACTAAAAACAGAAAGTCAGTCAGAGTTCATAATGTCAGAAGCAGCATTGTCACATGACCACACCTCTGCAGGAGGATCAACAGAATAAGCAGCCCTGCCTGGAGAGGAAACACACTTAGCTGCATCACTTCCACTCTTAACAATGAACTGCTGAACAGACTAGATTTATATTGCATTTAATGCAAAGCACTTTGCTGTTTGCTTCTGCTTCAGCCGCTCACACAGCGATGGCAGCGAGCGATCCTGAAGTTGCTGACAGGTTCAGAATCACCTCAAGGACACTGTGACATGGACACGAGCCGCCGGGGATCGAACCCCTGTAATAAACGGACATCCCAGTCCACCTCCTGCTCCACAGGCTGGATATTTTGGCTCCCTCCTGATGTTTGTTCTTCCTCTGCAGCCATGTGGCGTTTGTGTGCTGTGAGATTTATTCAGGATTTGATTTAAGTCCCTTATCACTCATCATTTATCTTTGAACTGGATGCTCTTGCAGAGCTGCCACTGAAACCAAAGGTTGAACTCTTCTTCATTTCCTCAACTTAAACTTTCTCCCTTAATTTAAAAATCTGCACATATATTATTACATCATTACGTTTACTGCTGATTACAGTGTTAAATTAAAAAGATCTAATTGTTTACTTACTTTCTCATCAGTTATAGGTTAAATGAAACTTGTGTCACAAGTTTTGGGTCGGAACACCTGACTAAAACATATAAAACTTTATTCCTACAAGATTTGAGCACTAACATGTTGGATAATAATATTTAAAGTAACAGGAAACAACCTTTGTTTTTTTTTCTTTTATTACAGACAGAGGAGAGATGACAGGAAATGAGGGAGACAGCTACAAAGGTCTCCGGCCGGAATTAAACTGGGGTCGGTGTCTTAATCCCTCAAAAAATCTTAATATAAGATGGTGACTAAATGTTTGATCGGTCAGGTTGTTATTTGATATTTAAACACTTTAATTCTTTAACTGGGACAGATTCACCCAGACAGTGAATATGTGATGACCTAAGCCGCAGAGGGAAACAGTTTAGGTAAAGCTTAGCAGCATGTAAGCCATTTTTGCAGTTACCCACACCCCAAACAATTCATGATTTCAAAATACAGCACACAGTTTATTTGCTTTAGCCATTCACTGTTTAAATATAAATACACATTTTCACATTGTAAGGTTAAGTAAATATTCCAGTAAAATAGAGCAGAAGTTTGAAACAAATGACTGAACAGAGTCAGTGAGTTATTATATTAACATTAAAAGCCTGATTGATCCCTGCAGACAGACTGAAATCAACATGTTGTCACTTAAACAGTCTGCTAAGATCCAGAAGTGTCTCAGACACATGGAGCTGACCCAGAGGGATAGATAAGCTGTATATCTGCTAATCACTGATATATCAATTTCATTTCAATTTGCTTTATTGGCATGACTGTAGCACAATATTGCCAAAGCATCATATCTATGATCTGATACTGATTAGAAAACAAATATTGTTCAGCCTCAGAACATCTTTATCAACCTTTGTGTGACAGAGGAGAGCAGGAGCAAAAGTGCCATTTTTCAGAAAAAACTTGTTTTTAAAACTTTGTGTTGTAGACAGAGATATATTTCTGCTGTGCTCACTAACTCACAGGTGTGGTCAATATCAGGTGGTATTTTGTACAAATGTAGAACGACTTCCGTATAATTTCACTTTAATCATATCCGGCACATTGTCACTTTCGACCTCGTCAGCTGGGTCGAAAGTGACACAACTACATTTTTTGTTTCCCTTGTTCTTATTAAATATACGTGAGTTTGACCTTGATAATATGTCACTGCAAATGTATTTTGTCCTTTATCTTTGCAAAAAATAAATTACATTTTCTTTTTTTATATATATTTACAATTTCTTTAAATGTTTCAAAAGTAACTCAACCGTAGACTTGTTGAAAATGTTTTTTATTGGCAATATCAATTCATTTTATAAAACATTTCTTCAAAAATATGAACAATATGAAAATGAATATTCACAACAGAAATATAAATTCTCAAAATAATGCAAAAACACACATTTACACACATAAAAATAATAAAGAAATAGTTAGTAGACTCTGTCCCTTACATTTTAAGACACTTGAGAGTCCATTACTGTCTGATATACCAAGGCCACTTCCTGATGTTGTAATACATTTGTTTCCACGACAGGTTTCTGAGATCTGAGACCAAAACCCTCAAGATGTGTTTGATCTACAACACTTTCAACACAAGTCTAGAAGGGAGAGGAGGAGTAACCAATGAGAGCGCAGCAGGAAACCAGCAGAGGGCAGCAGACACACAGACAAGGCAACATATTCACATATCTACATGTATTTAGCTCCTTTTTAGTCACTCAGCTCCTGGACTGACATTATACTTTATTCAGGAAATGCCCAAAATACAGAGAAAAAGATTTAATTAGAACAAATATTAAGGGTTTTTATATCATAACAGCAATTTGGAAAACTTCCCACAGTGACTTCTGCTATGTTTTAGTTTAATGTCATGATCTACCAAAGTAAAGGAATATATAAAATAGAGCCAGTCACAGCAGGTCTGAGATCAGCAGCAGCTCCACATCAACATGATCAACTGGGACAAAAACTTGTTATGGTGACCTGCAGTTTAATATTATTGGCTGCTGTTTCAGACACCTGAAAGCCAATTTCTGTAGCCATGGTTTCCATCACAGTGTGGCCCACTGCTAAATATTAAAATTAAATCTCTTTATAGTTTCCGTTAT
Organism: Lepomis macrochirus; assembly: GCA_024633595.2. Taxonomy (NCBI): domain Eukaryota; kingdom Metazoa; phylum Chordata; class Actinopteri; order Centrarchiformes; family Centrarchidae; genus Lepomis; species Lepomis macrochirus. Next base: position 35,551,983 of record JALXJV020000005.1, on the reverse strand, counting down.
TTAAATAAATGTTTGATATGGTACCAAGCGTTTTCTAAAATTGACACATGTATACATTCTGTATCAAGTGATTTAGCGTTTCCTCATGTGTTTCCTACAGATTTTTCTTTTCCTCCTCAGTTTCCACATTCTTCATTTATTCTTCATGTTCTGTCAGTGAGTTGATGATTTCTTCCATGCTTTTTTCTCTTTCTGATCACACGTTTCACTAAGTTACAAATTCCATTCATATATTTTTTCTGTATTTGTTCTTGTTCATTATTTAGTTTGCCTTCTTTTTACTTTCTTTTTTTTCCTTTTTTTCTTTAGTTGTTCTTCACGGTGAGCTGAAAGTGCCTTTAAGATGTCATACTGTTTATCTTTCTCTTTCATTTCTTCCTCAAACTGTTGCTTCTGAGCTGCAAACTCCTTTCTGTATTTCTCCCTGAATTCATTGAACTCTTCAGCTTGCTGTCTGGCCTCTTCTTCGTATGTCTTCCTCAGATTCTCCATTTTTTTCCGATACGTCTCCTCAATGTCTTTTCTTTCATTTTCCTCTCTTTCTCTTCTGATTCTTTCCTCTTCCTTTCTTTTCTTTTGATAATTTTCTCTTTCCTTTTCAAATTCTTCTTCAAGCTTTCTAAGTCTCATTCGTTCCTCCTGTCGTCTCTGTTCTTCTTCTTGGTATCGTTTTTCCCACCATTCTCTTTGTTTTTTCTCCCAGTTCTCTCGTTCTTTGTTCATCTCTTCTCTGCTCTCCTTCAGCTTTCTGTCAAAGGTTTCCTTTGATTTTGACTGTGATCTTATTTTTTTCTCCAAAGCTTCACATTTTCGTTCCCACTCCTGTCGTTTAATTTCTTCCTGTTGTTTTCTCTTCCTGTCTTCTTCTTCTCTCATTTCCTGTTCTTTCTTTCTCTCCTCACATTCCTTCTTTATCTTCTCCTCCTTTTCTTTAAGTTCTTTTTCTCTCAGTTTTCTCTCCTTTTCAGTTTCTGCTCTCTGCTCTTCCATTCTTCTTTTCACCTCTTCCATTTCTTCCTCATGTTTTCTTTGAAGCTCCTCCTTCTCTCTCTTCATCTCTTCTTCCTTCTCCTTCAGGATTCTCTCCATTTCTTTCTTTATAGCTGCCTCGGCCTCTTGCAGCATCTCATTGGTGTAGCAGCTGCCTCCATTTTTCTTCACCATGGTGTCGATCTTGGTTATCAGCTCACTGACCTGTGAGCGGTTTTGTTCATCATAGTTATCAAACACATGGTATCTTCCTCCACAGTCAGAGATCAGCTTCTTAAAGGAATCATCACATTTATGTTCAATGTATTCTTTAACGGACACTTCATCACGCTTCAGTGTATCTTCTCCAGTTAAAAGAATAATGGTGAACTTTTCAGCCTTCTTCCCAAAGCCTTCCTTGATGAGTTTTAATGTCTTCTTCTCCTCTGGTGTAAATCTGCCGATCTGTAACACCAACAGGAAGACATGTGGTCCTGGAGCCAGAAGACTGATGCATTTCACCATCTCATCATTAATCTCTTCATGGGACAAACTATTGTCAAACAGACCAGGAGTGTCGACCACAAAGATCGGACGACCGTCCACTTAGTCTTTGCTTTCTGACAAAGTTTGGTGACTGATGTTTGTCTTGCTTCAGCTTTAAAATCTTTTCTTCCTAGAATGGTGTTTCCTGCAGAGCTCTTTCCACAGCCAGTCTTCCCTATCAGCACAATCCTGAGACTCTCTGGGCTCTGCTCCTCATCATCACCTGTGAAAGAAGAAGACCTGGAGTTTGAATATTCTCAGCAGCTACAGTGAAGGTTCAAGACTGTGAAGTACAACATGGTTCAGGACACAGAAAAACATTTCAATACAAAGTACTTACAAGTGATCATGTTCATCTTCATCAGCCTCTCAAGATCAGCTTGTTGTCTGTTGATATGTTTCTGTTGTTGTATGACTTTTTCCATTTGTGCACGTGCAAATGTTACAGCTGTATAGCTGTATGGTTTATTTTCAGATTGTCTCATCTGTTCCACTTGGTCCAGCAGCTCTGGGATCTGCTGCTTGTCCTTGATGTTGAGAACAACATATCTTCCTCCACAGCTCTGACAGAGCTCCTGGATGTCCTTGTTTTCCTTTACAAAGTTAACAACAGCTGGAGCTGCAGGATCTGACTTCACAGTGAACAGAATCATGGTGAAGTCATCGACTCGAGAGCTGAATGTGTTCTGGATGGTCTCTAACTCTCCCTTGTCTTCATCAGTGAGGGGACCCACAGGTAGGACCAGGATGAAGACATGGACGCCCTCAGGATCACAGAGGGAGATACACCTGAGTGATTCCTCCATCACTGCCTCCTGAGGTTTTTCATACAAGGCAGGCAGCTCCACCAGAGAAACCCAACGCCCACACACCTCTCCCTGATGTTTAACACACTCTGATGAGTTGGAGACTGAATGAAACTCTGTCTGAGCTAAAATGGCCTTGGCTGCTGAAGTCTTCCCTGCTCCTCTCCTCCCACACAGAACCAGGTTTAAAGCTGGTTTGATGTGTTCAGACTTTGGTGTCTTGATTAAACCTGCATCCTCACGAGCTTCACAGCTGACATGCTCTCCATCGTTCTCCTTTGCAGTTTGACCCAAGCGTGTTAACAGCTCTGGAAGTTCAAGTTTCTCCTGTTTCAAGTATCTGTATCTACAGATTCTGATCATGTCTTTTAATGGAGGCTGTTCCTTGTATTTTTTCTTTAAACCTGGAGTCTCCTCTCTGGGTGTTGATATCAGAACCAGTGAATGATCAAATGATCGATCACTGAAGAGTTTCAGGACTCTGCAGAGCCTCAGTTTGTGTTCCTCAGTGAAGTCTTCAGGCTGTAGAACCAGCAGGAACACATGAGGTCCAGGATCAGAGAGTCTCACACAGTTTGTCACATGTTCTGTCAGTTTGTGTTGAGAGATGGTGAGATGCAGCAGATCTGGGGTGTTGATGAGAACTATTTCTTTCTCCTTCAACCGTCCTCTTTCTCTCAGACAGTCGTCTGGTTCTTCCTCAGTGTTGAACTTAGTCTCTCTCAGTATGAAGTTCCCCACTGAATTCCTCTCAGACCAGCTGTTCCCCAGCAGAACAACCCTCAGCTCAGACACTGGAATGAAAATAAATATATATTTTTTTACATTTATTTATTTAGCTGACGCTTTTATCCAAAGCTTAACTTACAATTGCTATATATCTCAGAGGTCGCACGCCTCTGGAGCAACGAGGGGTTAAGTGTCTTGCTCAGGGACACAATGGTGGATGGGTCACAGTGGGGAACTGAACCCGGCTCTCTCACACCAAAGGCACAGTCTTAACCACTGTGCCATCACCACCCACATATATTATATATAAATATATAAAAGACAACTAAGTGTAGTCTTACTGTGATAAAATACATATAATAAAAACATTCTTATTATGTTGTTAAAAACTGGATTAAGAAATGGATGGTGTTTAAGGAGGCTTACTGATGTGAAACAACAGTAAATATAACAATGTCTTTTGGCAGCAGTGCTGCAGCCTGGTGACATGTTTGTAGCAGAGATGGAGAGTCACAGTGTCCACAGCCTTTTGTACTTAATGTTGGTCTTTTTTGTTTAAGTGAGTGAGTTTTGTGTTTTTCTCTGGTTAATTAAAGGGAACTTCTAACGTGGTTGAATATTAATTCTGACTCATTTCAGTTGGACTCACTGTGAGGGGGTAGGTATCCAAAGCTGCTGCTGCGCTTCAGGGGGGGCTCATCTGTGATGGTAAAGACAGACAGACAGACAAATTTATTAATTCATGTTTTTGCTAATTATCCTTCATACAACAGTAAGATTGGAATGAATTGAATCTGCATTATTAAATATGTAGCATCAGTTGTGAGGGGCAGCAATATACAGCATCTAATCAGCTTAAATCACACTTGATATCATTCACAATCAGTAACAATACAAGAACATGAAACACTTTACACACAAACACTTTATTTATATTTTACTCTGCAATATGTTAAATTTAAATTAAGTTTAAAGGATTAATTATTCTGCCGTTTTATGTTAAGTGCAACGTCATGTACAATAGCTTTTTGTTCTTATTGTTGGTGAAAGTGAGTGATTTTTGTTCTCTTCTCTAGTTAAAGTAAACTTCTGCTGTGGTTGACTTTTATATATTTATATTTCAGTTCAGTTGGACTCACCTTCAGGCGCAGGATATCAGAGCTGCGGCTGCGCCTGGGGCACACCTGTGAGTATAAAGACAGACAGAAAGACAGATTAATTCAATATATCTTTATTTTCCCATATAAATAACTCCACAATGGATCTCTTAATAAGTCTGTTTTAAAATGTGCTTTGTAAATTATTAGTCACATAATACTGATTTTATCACAATCATTTTTTGTCAGAACTTTAAAGAGAGACTCTCACTCCAGCAGGTTTGGATTTAGCTGGGTCTGACTGGCAGAAAGATTAGTGCCTGTTTGATTTGGTTATTTTATTTCCTTACTTATGATGAAACATGGACTGAAAACAGATCAAGACTAAATGCATTTGATGTAAAATAAGTTTGAGGTGAAGATCAGTTTTTCTCATTCAGCTTCAACATGTTAAAATTATAACATTTTTAAAACACTGACTTTGTTGAAAAAAGGATGAATTCTTAAACTCTGAACTAAGAAGTTACTATATCATAGTGTAATAACTGTACCAGTAAAAGATTAACCAGTAACAGTTATTAGTGTTCTTATCACTGTGATCTTGATCATCTCAGGGTTTTAGCTTCCTTGTTGACCTTTGTTTTATTCTGTGGACACAATGATTCTATTATCTATGAACTGAAAGAGGTGAACAACTCTAGTAACGTTTAGAAAGACAGCGTTTGATTGACTGATTTCTAAACTCGTGAATTCAATAAATCTTTCATTTCTGACTAAAAACAAGCAAATGTGTCACACATTGTCTTACAGTGTGTTTAACAGGTATCATTTCTTTTATTTTGAAACAAGGCACATGGTGCACGTACCTGAAGTTGACGCCATAGTGTTTTTATTTATTAAAAGTGAGAATAAAGCAGATTCCTTTCAGTTACTGAAGTGATGGTGGCTACAAGCTGTGACTGGTCCATCTGATCAGCAGGCTGAAGGGTCAACACACATCAGAGGATTGTTTAAATCAGTCTGCAGTAACACAAGGCTGCAGATTTTATTCTAAGAAATACCAGAAACATAGAAACCCATGTGAACTGTACAGAACTTCAGAACAACAGTCCTGTAAAATGACTTTATCTGTAAAAATGAATCTGTTAATTAAACTCTGAGGTTATTTCTGATGCTGTAGTTGTTCAAAATGTTAATATCCGCTGTTTCTGATACTTCCATACCTGCACCACAATGTGAATTACGTTAACACACAAACAAGTAAAGCACTCATCTCAACACAAACTGAACATGTAGACTGTTTTACTGCACTGCAAAACACATTTAGCTGTTTGTCTTAAACTCATCACTCTGTGTATATTTTATTTATTTTCTGGAGTCGACTCACCAGAACTTGTTTCTGCGCCATTTTCCCTCCAATAAAGGAACGTACAGACTTCACAGTGACGGACTCACTGAGAGCAGAGAGGAGACAGAAGGTGTGTCAGGAGGAAACAAGGAACCTGATTGGCTTAGAACCACCCTGCTCTTTCAAAATGGCCGTCACAGTGGTGACCTTTTTCCTTCAGCAGGAAGGACAAAGTGAATTTAACATCCAGTGTTAATGTCATCATGAGACTCAGAGTTCCCACAGATTGAATGTTACACTGAAGTGATCTATAAAAATAAGAGTACTGTAACAATCATGGTCTGACTTATAGGAAGTATAGAGATTTATAAGTAATGCTCTTCTTTTCTTGGCTCCTCCACTACACGACAAATTTGCAGCAAGTTTTAAGTCTTACATTCTCTCAGATTAATTATCATTAATTATATAAAATTATATTATATAATATTGGATAAAAGCGTCAGCTAAATGAATCAATAAATGTAAAACCATCTCCACCTCAGACTGCAGACCAACCCCACACACAAGGACCCTTCCTCACCATCACCAAGGATGAGATGAGCAGAGAGCTGAGGAGGCTCTGTCCAAGGAAAGCAGTGGGCTCGGAGAGAAGCCTGTTCTGCTGAACCGGGGGAGCCACTCCAGCATGTCTTAAACTTGAGCCTGCTGCCGTGGAGGGTTAGTAGGCCATATGAAGGATGGACAAGAGGGGGAGTGTAGGAGCTGGACTGGACAGCAACGCCCACCACCCTCTGCACAACACCTTCATCAGGCAGAAGAGTGTATAGTGGCAGACTGCTGCCCCAGCCCAGCTCCACCAACAGACTTAAAAACTCTTTAGTTCCCCTCATCCTGTCCAACAGCTCCTAGTTATGGCAGGGAGGACAATAGACAAAAGGACAATTTCTACCTCCATCTGTACTGTTTACTTCCATTTGCACTGTTTACTGTGGCTACTGTGTTATACATTCATTTTATTTAAATTTTAAAAATGTATTTTGATATATTTAAATGTATGTTTAATGTATGTATGTTTCGTATGGACACTTGAATTTCCCTCTGGATAAATAAAGTATCTATCTATCAATCAAAAACAACATTGTTTAAAAATGGTTAGAAATCATGTAAACTGGCAGAAAGTAATGATCCTAGAAGATGTTAATGAAAATGAGAAGATGTTAATGTGGATACTGATCTGCAATAAATCTTTTCCCTGCTGCTTTTCTGAATATGATCCACACAAACTTGGCAGCGACTCACAGTCACACTGCAATAAATCGGACCTTTGACCTGCAGCTCGACTGTTTATTAAAGCCTTTGGGAGGACATGAACTTTGTGTTTCAAAACTTAAAACAAAAGAGTTTTACACAAAATGAGCAAGAAGAATGGTTGACTTCCTGGTTTAAATGTTGAATTCAGTCTAAACTCAGCCAGCAGCAAAAGAAGCCTTGGTCTGTGAGGCGCTCGAGCACAAAATGGCTGCAGGCCAGAAGATTAAACAACATGCCTTATTGAAAGATGACTTTATGTAGATACTGGACTATGACCAGATTCTAACCAGGATCTTGGTTACAATTACTCAGGACATGATACGTACTAGAAAATAAAACAGACCTTTGATCGGCAGTTAAATCAACTACTGAATGAAAGTTTTCTCAGGAGAGCTGGATGTTTTACTTCAGTTGTCATTTGTGTGCTGCTTTGACAGCCATTAAATCAGCTTTACTGCAGCAAATCTCAAAAACTTAGTTATTTAAACTTTATTTGTCTCCAAAGGGGAACTGGTTCTGCAGCAAAACATAGTTACACTAAAATACAAGATTAAAATAATATGATAATAGATAACCATTTTTAATCTCAACCACAGTATACTTCTGTACTGATAATTTCAGAAACTAGTATGAATGTGAACCACCTGCACCTCAGAATATTCTTATGATCGCTTCAAGTCTTTCTTGGTGATAAAATTCAACAGACCAAAAGTCTGTTTCATTACAGTGTGACTGTGAGAGTCAGCAGAACTTTCACCAGAGGGAACTGGTTAATGCAGTTAGTGCAACCAGTATTTTTGCATTTGGTAGTGTTATTGTAGTAATAGTAATAGCTGTAGGCCTACTAGTAGCAGTTGTAGGGACTGTTGAAATTCAGAAACAGTAGTGACCCTCATTCTGCTGCCTGCTTGTCAGCATCATTTAATACTCATTTGCCTTATTTACTGATGTTGATCCATAACAGAAGACATCAAAATACACAAAAACAGAATTAAACAGCAAGTTTATAAAATCTTCTTAAACAGTTATTTCACTTTTGATTAGTTTAAATTGCTGTTTTGTACAAGAACCAGGACTTACAGGTGATGAACAAACTAATGTGATCACCTTATAAGATTTACGTAGCCCTACCTGTGATTTACCTTGAAGTCAACTTCCTATTTCATGTTTTCTATTAATTGTTAATAAATGTGTTACAGAAGCAAGTTATAAGGTTAATCTTTAAAAGAGGTCCAACAGTTAGTTCCTAAAAGGTTAGAGAATCTCTCAACTATTAAACTGTTGATATATGTATTTTATTTATAAAAACTAATACATTTTAATTTAAAATACACAGTGCAGTTTATTTTGAACCTACACCATCTAGTGTCCTGATGCAGCCAGAACAGTCTGGAGCTCAACACTCTGAAGACAGTGGAGATGGTTGTGGACTTTAGAAAGAGCCCAGCTCCTTCCAAAAAAGTAAAAAACAGGAAATGATGAAGAGTTAAATTCAAACAGATCTGCAGCAGAAGCTCTGAAACTGACTTCAGATCAGTAGTTCTTAGAGTGCCACCTGCTGGACAAATACTGTCAACACACAGAGGATTACAGTGATTGTACAGGGGGGTGGACACAATAACAGGAACACCTCCAGTCTAATGCAGGAGGACAGTTAGCAACATGTTTGAGCTTCATGAAGCTCCTGATGTTTTATTTTGGGACGCTGCCAGAGGAGCTGCTTCAGCTCACTGCTCTTTTTGGACTCTTTCAGTCAGTGTTGGTGAGGACCTGCTGTGATCTCTGCTGGGAGCTTTCCTGTGTTTGGACCTACATGTGTAGCTCGTCTCAAAATCAAATGAAATGTAATTTATTTGTCACATACACATGTTGCCATATTCATCCTCTGCATTTAACCATCCCTCAAGGGAGCAGCGGGCAGCCGCTGTGCAGAGCTGGTCAAGCACTGACTGAAGAAACCGAAAATGTTTTTAATGGTGGGGGAAACCAGAGCACCCGGAGGAACCCGACACAGACACAGGGAGAACATGCAAACCCCACACAGAACGACTGGGGTTTGAACCCACGACCTTCTTGCGGCGAGGCCTCAGTGCTATCCACTGGACACCACCCCGCCCGTCTAGCCTCCTTCATAACTGGGATTTACAGAGTTATAAAATAATTTACAAAATAACAGAAAGAAAACATGAACAAAGGATGTTAACTAGTGACTAAATCACAGGTTTAGAAAGAGAAAGTCAGTTAGAGTTCATAATGTCAGAAGCAGCAGGGTCACCTGACCACAGCTCTGCAGGGAGATCAACAGAAAAAGCAGCCCTGCTGGAGAGGAAACACACTCAGCTGCATCACTTCCGCTCTTAACAATGAACTGCTGAACAGACTAGATTTATATTGCATTTATCAATATAATTCAAGGACGATTTTTCAAAAATACATCAAAGGAATGTCCATGTTTTGGCCATATTCATATTTACTTGTGCTGAGCAATGATTAGTCAAATAGTTATGCGCAAAATTGAATAATGAATTCTAAAGCAGTGTATTGCACACTTTTAATTTAAATGTAGCTACACACACAAAAGTGTAATAAATGTGGTTTGCAAACACTTTATACAAATAAGGTGCTTTTTACCAGCAGTATTCCCTTTACACAGTAACACCAAGTTAATGCCCCACTGTTTACATGTTCACGTCATATATACTTTAAATCATTTATCAGCATTGATGAACCCCACAAAGAATAGTAAAGTGTTTAAAAGCAGTATTTGGAGGTGCATGCAATTCTCAGCAGGCAGGCAAAACTCGGCATAACCGGCCCTCTCCTCTGGGCTCCGGGGAGGCTGATGAAATATTTAGCGGACATTGATTTAAAATCTGAGTGGGCACTTGGCTTATTTTATTTCTTTTTAATTGAAAGGTGCAGTATGGAATAGTTATGGCTCACTAGCACAAGCACAAATAACACTGCTGCTTTGAATTTATTACTTTACTTTACTCCTACTTTACAGGATCTAATGATTCACAGTTTGGCCAAAACACTACACAAAGGTTCACTTAGGTTGTAGAAGTTGTAGAAGAAGTCAAAACGCAGGCCGGACGTGGTGAGATCAGACAGAACGTGCTGTCACCAATTGTTTCTCAAGGTGAAATGGAAATGAATTTCCCTTGCAGACCAGTGTCAAGGTGTGACATCTGGCTGTCCCTCACCCACTGTGTGGCCTGTACTGATTTTTGTAAAGCTCTTGATGATTTTAATGCAAAGTGCTTCAAAGTTTGATGACACTAAAAGGCTGTTCATTTAACGAGGAGGATGCACACTGAGTTGCATGCTTCGTCTTAAACATTTCACTAAGAATTTGATCCAAACCCTCATTCATAAACATCAAACATCAGCAACAAGGTGATCAACTAATTCACTCACACTTTCCTCTCTCTAAATGTTTCAGAAAATATCCAACATGGAGTCACTTTCATTAACACCTCTTCACATTTTCTTTCTTTTTCTGATGGGTCACAGATTCACTTTTTTGCCAAAAGATTACAGAAAAGCATTTCACTTAAGCTATGGAAGTTTATTTGAATCACAAGGCGGGCAGGATGTGTTGAGTTCAGGCAGAACGTGCCAAACAAAAAACAAGCAGGCTTCACTGACTTCTGCTGATCTCTTGCAAATTTAGTGAAACCATTGTCAGGGCGTGACTTCTGGTAGTCACGCACAACTTTGTTAACCCCCTGTATGGCCTCTGTTGATTATTGAAATGAGGGGGCTCCTGCAAGCTCTTGGTGATTTTAATGCAAAGTGCTTGAAAGTTTGATGACACTAAAAGCCTGTCACCATTTTTATCACACACATTTATCCATTCAGAAATTACATTTTCAGAGTACACACAAGCTTCAACTGAACTTGCTGACCAACACTGGAAACAAAAGTAAACATTTCCATCAAACATCACAACTTGTGGTCAGATTAATATATTCTTTTAATCAATCGTTACAGAAACAACAACAAAATACAAAACACAGCCATCAATAGGACACAGTTCAACCTTTATTTTTGCGATATTCCTGTGCCTTTTGTTGATAGTTATAGTAGTATGGCACATAGGCACATAGTATGTGCCAAAAAGACAAGCAAGCATATGACAATAAAGGATTTCACCCACACTCAGAAAAACGTTTTAAAGTATTTACTGCATCAGATTTTTCCATTATTTTTGGCTGGACTGCAACATGGAGGCCAGCTCTATATGCTGAGAAGCTAAAAGTCAAGGACTGACTGACTGGATTCTATAAAGAAAATGCAAAAAGCATGTCAAAACTGACATTATGATTGTCACATAAATGGGACCAATGAAACAACTGCACACTGTAGACACAGTTTGTTCTGACACTAGGAGAAGTAACAGTCGACACAGACAGGACTCACAGGGAGTGAGGGGCCTTGACATACATCACCTGAAGTAGCAATTCCAGTCAAATCAAAACCATGATGGGCTTCATATGAAAGGAAAAGTGAAGTGGTGGCCGGAAAGGAAGGTGGTGTTTATCAAATGTAATTCCTGGTATCTGTTTTTAAGATTGTTTGTGCAAAAACAAATATTCTAAAAGAGCATTTATGGTGCAAGCATTCACTGAAGATAATTATGAACAGGAAACAAGGTGCTCAAAGTTGTCCTACGTCTTCTTTGTACAGATGACATCTCTCTATGATACTACTCCTCCAAGTGTCAACAAAGGTGGAGCACACATGCAACACATGGTTGTTAACTACTTAGAATATTGCTTGTCTTTGTATAAGTCATTTGTTTTTGTCTTTGGGAGTTAAGTCTACCTTGAAGGTAGCTTTGCTTGTGCAAATAAACCAAATGCAAACCACATGCAAAGACATATCATTAATACTGAGCCTTCAGAGGCACCATCACAGAGAAGAAACATTCAAAGAAAATATTCTCAGCTTAAGATACAGAGCAATGACCATGAAAACCATCATCTTATTTTTCCTTTGCACAGCTGTTCAGGGGCATATAGGAAAACACGTTTATATTTCAGAAATTATGACGTGGGCTTCTGCTCAGAAATACTGTAGACTATACTACACTGATCTTTCCTTTATTGATAGCGAGCTCGAGCAAAACCAGTTCAATTCAGATGTAGGTATGAACGTTACATTTACATGGCAAGGTGATATTAAACAGGAATGGATCAAAGGATGGATCGGTCTCTATCGAGATCCCAGCAACAAAACTGCCTGGAAGTGGTCCGGAGGAGGAAACGCTACATACCACAACTGGGGTTCGGGACAGCCAAATAACTATGAGAACATTGAAAACAGTGCACTGGTCTTTTTAAATGGAAAATGGGGCGATTATGGTGAATATAGACCAATACCTTTTTACTGCATCAAGATTACGGTGGTGAAGATGAAGATGACCTGGGAGGGGGCTCTGGAGCACTGCAGGGAGAATCACAGTGACCTCTCCAGTCTGGTCTCTGAGACTGGGCACGTTCTGGCCCAGAAAGAAATCCAGAAAGACCCAAACACTGAGCAAGTGTGGATCGGCCTGCGTTACCTAGATGATCGCTGGCTGTGGGTGAACGGTGACCCTATGTTGTACCAGGCCTGGACCCAAGGAGATCAGGACCACCAGTGTCCACTATGGACACGCTGCGGAGCTTTAAGCAGAAGGGGAGTGTGGGAGAAACGGGACTGCCATGAGGAACTCTACTTCATCTGCTATTAATTGTCATTCATTTCATTTAAGTTTTCAACATCTGACCCTTGTTTGAAAGGTAAAAAGTTAGATTTACTTTTAAAATGCACATTCATCTTTATTTTTAATTTCTGGTTTGCGCAAATATTTTCTGCTATCACTGCCATTTGTGACAAGTTCAAGTTTTGATTTTAACTTCAAGTGATCTTTGTGTCTATGTGTATTTCAAGTCAGTTTAGAAACTAAAGGACATAAATTTGTGAAGAGCCACAAACAATGTCTATTTTGTAAAATGTCACAAATGGTTATTGGAAAAGTCTGAGTCACAGCGAGACTTCTGCTTTGTTTTAAAAACAGATGAAGAGTTTGCTTTCCTCCTATTGGACAGGTAAAAGCAAAGTGTGTGAAATATATTGTGATTTTGTGCTTTAGTGGGCTCGAGTTAAATAATGTTACCTTGCCAACAGACCACAGGATATGCAATAATGTAACATAACGGCGCAGGACGACACGGAAGACGCATTCACTACAGTAACGTTACTTACTACGGTCCAACTGTTTAACCAAGTGTGGCAACTATCTCATTTGTAAGAATCATTCCAGCTGTTTCATTATCACCCAAAACATTTTAGCTAAGCTGACTTTGCTGAGCCTCTGGTGACACACAACGCCGACGCCTCCCGTCGGCTAAATGCATTCAGTGTAACGTTATTTTGTGTGATATCGTTGTCATGAATTTAACCAAGCACAGGATCACAGTCCTGGAAACATTCATCTGAAACCTGACTGCTAGAGGCCACTGAAAACTACACATGGCCCCTTAAAATGTTGTCTTCAATTTCAAACTTTGTACAGTATGGAAGACTTTGTGGACATCTGTTGGAAAGTAGTGATATGCTTTATTTCATACAGAAGGTTTAATATATTGTGTTTGTAGTGGCTGTTTTTTTGCTGTGTAACAATCAGATCTAGTGGCTCTCTGACAATGTTTATGTACGCTGGTTTGTTAATAACATGTTTGATGCTGAACTTCCTATATATGGTGGCTGGAGTGGATGATTATTGTTATAGTTTCTATAAATAAAGCTAATCAAACTCTTCTTGGCATTTCTTAATGATCAGTCAGTGTGAGCAAACACATGCACAGACCAAATATCCCCAACTATAATAATTTACCCATAGACAGTGACCCTCTGATGTGTGAGACCTGGCCCAAAGAAGGAGACAGGACCACCAGCGTCCAACACTGTCAAGCTTTAGCTATACAGGGACTGTGGGAGATCTGGGACTCCCAGGAGAAACTCAACGTCATCTGCAACTGAGTGTGAGAGTTGAAGTGGTGCAAAAGGTATCATTTTATAGTCTGCAACGATTGAAAATGAATATATATTATTACCACCTGGTTGACACAGGACACCTGTTTTTTTTTTTGTTGTTTCATAAAAGAAACAAAATGGTTTTGTCCCGCACACTATGATTCATTCACAGTCTAATTAGGATGTTATTGCTGATGCTGGAGCATCACTATACCTTGTGACAGTCATGTCTGTCCCCAAAAAATGTAAATCAAAGAAAGCAAAGTTAAGGAAAACAACTGCTAACTAATTTATTTCAAAAGAAAGGTGAGCACAATCACAGCTAGCAGTTAAAGAATGGTTTGTTCCGTCCCAAGGTCTAGAGGTGTCCTGGATGTAACATAAATGTGTGGCTTTCCACTCTTCCCATTCCCAAACAAGGCCAGCACACAGTAAATACCATTTAGCACTTTTTCATTATATACATCAGAGATGAGCAGTGCCCAAAACAATGACCAAAACACTCTAAGAAAACCTAAAACTTTCCTAAACCCAAAATCAAAAGACAAAGAAAAGACAAAGCTATAAACTAGGCTTCTAAGTCCAAAAACAGGAGAAAACGGTGCAAACAAAAGGCCTTCTCACTCCTGCTCACTGCTGGCAGCAGACACAACATAGCTACAACAAAGAAAATTACTTCATAGCAATCAAAAATGGCAAAGCCAACAAAACCAGGTTATCAGAAGGAAATCAGAATTTCTAAGGTAAACTACTTACAATCTAAGCCTAATATACTCACAACAGTTCACTACATACAATGAACACAGACATAACACTCAGTACACAGGCTCAGGTTGGGAATGGCAGAGAGGGAGAAGAGTTCCTGTCAGTGGGGCTTAAGATGGCTGCTGTCATCCGGGTGCCCAATCAGGAGGCTCCAATCAGCTCTACCGGACCAATCCAGTGTCTCCACCTGTTCTCCAGTACCTGCATACACTCACACACACTCTAAGGGAGGAGAACAGCTGACAGGGCAGGGAGAGATAAACACCCCCCCCTGATCAAACATTTTCCTCTTAAGAAAAAGGTTTCTTCTGACCACTGGACAGCTAAGCTAAGAGTAGAAATCCATCGTGATGCATATTTGCATAGTTGGCTAGAACATAAATTATCAGCATCATGAATTAAACCTAAAGTTTTAATTATTTTGCGTTTAGGCCTACATGCCTTTAAACCACTAACTTACACTGTCGGCTTGGACACAAAGATTGATCAAATGTAACAAAATTATACAAATGGCAATGTAAAATCATTTATTTGAAAGCTGATTTTTTTGTTTCTGCAAATGAAACATGAGTCTTGTTCAGTTGTCTTTTATTATGCAGTATAGCAAACATTTTGTCAATGTTCTCAGTTTAACCATAATAAAAAGCCTAATTGTGGGATAGAAAAGAGGGTTGAAATGTGGTCAGATTTCAAACTGTGACGACTTAAGGACAATCATGTGTTAATGTCACATCAGGCTTCATGTTCAGCCAGGCAACACACCACTTACCTCTGAAGCAACTCAGAGGACAGGATTTATGTTCTGAAGATTGTGGAAATGATCAAGTGTATATATCTTTGATCTGTAGAGCACAGTTTGGTGCACCAGACCTTTTTCTTAGTTTTGATGTAATGAGTCTGGCTGCAGGTCTCATGTCAACATTTTTTCAACCCAGTTTTTTCTCCATCGTTGATGCAACAACGTTGTAACATAGCGAACAGTGGACCTAACTCACGAGTCACGACTGATCAGCTGTTTCTGCTGTAGGCGTCTTGCCCATTTGTGCAGAGTTCTGCATGCCTGACGAGAATTTCATGCACCTCAAGCTGGTAACGCTCATTTGTGCTGAGAAAAGAGGAGTAAGCAAATCTCTGCAGTTGGCCTTCATCATCTGTTCTGTCAAAAGATGCATTCGCCTCTTAAAGGTCCTTTTCAGATGCTTTGCTCTGCACACTGATCAAATGGGGTTATTACCACATATCTTGCTCAATCTCAATAAATGCCAAGCTGCCCCAAGTGAAAAAAGAAATATACTTGAGTAGCACTTTTTTTGGATGCACTTATCATATTTTAATTGTACTATACTAATTGTATATATAAAATGTGTCATTTTGGAACAACTAAAAGCATGTTAAGTGTCATTTTAGAAATACTTAGGCTGAATCCCAATTCACCCCTTGGCCCTACCCCTTAGCCCTACCCCTCCGTTTTGCGCGTTCACGTCTAGGGGTAGGGTGTCCCGATTCTTGTTGAGATCGAGGGGGAAGGGCGAAGGGGTAGGGCTACATAGCCCTTGAAACGGAGATTTTTCAAAGGCACACTTCGAACGGAGGGCTACGCGAAAGTTCCCAGAGATCGCTAATTCAGCCGTTATTATGTTGTCTCGGGTGTCAGGCAGTCAGGGATGCTTGCTTCGTTACTAACATTAATGAAGTTGTGTTATTAATTTTTAATAGGTGACTTGTTAGATAGCTTGATGAGTGATATAACGTTACCATTAGGGGTTAAAGTGGGACGGAACTGTGTTCCGACACCTCAGATAAATTAATAACTAATATCAATGACAGCGCGATGCCAGCATTTCTTCTGTATGCTCTGGGTCAAATTAATTTTTACATTTTGTAACCATTGTATATCGACAATATTAATTCAAAATCATCTATGTGCGTTAATGCTGCATAATTATAAGGTTACCTGAGAATGCTTTGCTTTGATGCCTAAGGGAACGTCTACCAATTTCACCGAAATGCGGTAAATGTAGCTTATAGCTTAATTAACAATAGTTAAACTTACATTTCAAAACGACGTTTTACTATTTCAAAGCTTAGAAGGTTCCTATTGGCAATAAATAATACTTTATACAGCTTTCCTGGTTGCCTTGAGTAAATTAACTTATCTCATTACAATGATTCATAAAATACATATAAATATCAGTTGAGATTAGTTTAGAAAGATGAAGATGAGGAGAGAGCAGGTATTGACAAATAATCTAATGCTCACTGACATAGTTTTAAAGCTAATCTTGCAGCGTCAAATGTGAAGCTAATGTCTCATAATTGTGGTTGTGATTTAATTCTGTTTGTAGTTGTCTTCAGTCATTTTTATGTTTGAATTTATACTGGGAAAGGTTGTGTTCCGTATTATGGTGTTCAGTAATGTTTAACATTAAAATAAAAAAAAGATAAGAATTGTCATACTTGGTGCCACTGTGACACTCTTGTCCCAAAAAAAGTATTGCTAGACTACAATACTCGATATGTTGTCCCACAGTGATTAATTTTTCCCTGTTGCACCTACACAAAATTTGAGGGTTCCCCCACCTGCCAAATCCCACTTTAACCACTGATTACATCATGTAAAAACTCGTCGCTGCCGTAATGTCAGAGCCATCGTCGACGACTGATGATGTATCGGGTTCATGAAGGGTTGTTCCATTTCGTAGGTAATATTCCAACCCCTTGGGCCTTGTCACTCTGTTTTACGGGCCAAGGGCTACACTCGAAAACAAGGGGTAGGGCTAAGGGGTAGGGCCAAGGTGTGAATTGGGATTCAGCCTTACAGTCAATTTTAAGATAATTGCAATCTACTTTAATATCCTTAGTTGTGTTAAAATTGACCTATTTTAAGTACCTTTATTGTAATTTAAATATACTTTTTAAAACTTAAAATACCATTTTGTGCCATACTTGAAGCACAGTTTAAATATATCTATGTGTTCCCTGAACATTTTTATTAGAATTTCAGCATATTAGTAATTTATAGTTATTATATAATTTATTAAGGGCCACTATTGATATCTTGTGAAGCTGCTTTATGAAACCATTCAGTATGAGAATAATGCATAATTAATCTGTTAAAAATATCTTGCAAAATGCCATTTTAGCATAATAATAAAAATAAGTTAAAAAATGTATTTTACAACAAACACACATGCTGTCTGCTTTAATTTTGTGTACATTACAAAAATAATTTCCTTTACATTAAAAGGTACAGCAGCATGTATCACATCTTGACCAAAATACCTTCAAATAAAATAAAATCATTAAAATGATGACATATGATCAGCCCTCTTCCACTCCTCCATGACGACATCACGGAGCTGGTGGATGTTAGAAAACTTGTGCTCCTCCACCTTCCGTTTGAGGATGCCCCGCAGATGCTCAGTAGGCTTCAGCTCTGGAGACGTGCTCGGCCAGTCCATCACCTTGACACTCAGCTTCTTTAGAGAGGCAGTGGTCGTCTTGGAGGTGTGTTTGGGGTCGTAATCATGTTGGAATACTGTCCTGCAGCCCAGCCTCCAAAGGGAGGGGATAATGCTCTGCTTCAGTGTGTCACAGTATGACACTCCTACCACCATGCTTGACTGTAGACAAGACACACTTGACTTTATACTCCTGGTTGCTGCCACACATGCTTGACACCATCTGAACCAAATAAGTTTATCTTGGTCTCATCAGACCACAGGGCCTGGTTTATGACCTTAGTGTGCTTGTCTTCAGCAAACTGCTTGCGGCCTTTCTTTTGCATCGTCAGTGTGCGGCGTATGGTCTGAGCACTGACAGGCTGCCCCCCACCCCTTCAACCTCTGCAGCAATGCTGGCAGCACTCATGCATGTATTTCCCAAAGAAAACCTCTGGATATGACACTGAGCACGTGCCCTCAGCTTCTTTGGTTGAACATGGCGAGGCCTGTTCTGAGTGGAACTTTTGGCCTGGGCCACCATGCTGCGTACCTTTATTAACACTCCCATTAATCTGAACAATCATTGTTATAAATTTTTAGTAGAGGTGGGCATAGATTAATTTTTTTAATCTAGATTAATCTAGATTAAAATGGCTCATTTGAATTCTGCCGAAGGCATTCAGATTATGTGTGCAAACGGGTTTCAAGCCAGGTTTCAAGCCATCAATGGTGATAAATTGATTTGAAGTATATATTTTTATGAACGTTTAGAGTCTTTAATATTTTAATACACTTAGTAGGCTAGAAGGACCATTCCTTGACATTCAGTACATATTTGTGGTGATAAAGCTGTATGATCAATGAGCACAGCAAAGTGTCTGAGAAGGACCTAAAGAGGTGGTGCATAATTCGGCAGATCAGATTTTGTAGGCTCCCTGCCGAGATTTGCATCCACCTCTTTTCTCAGCATAGATGACCGTTAGCACCCGCGAGGTGCGTGCGATTCTCGGCAGGCAGGCAGAATTTGGCACAAACCGGCGGCTTCAGAAACGTTCGTACACAAAGTGCTGTCCAACAGCTGTCTGTGGACGTGTTGCTACAGTTAGTGTGAGGAAATACCGCACAATGCGTTTTTTAATCAACCGGCGTATCAATAACTAATCTGGCAAACAGCTGGCCGACCGAGGTTGTAACTGGAACGCCGTCAACTCGGGTGTGACGTCATTCCCAGCTCCGCCCTCCGAGGTAAATTGAACGCAGCAACAGCTGCATCCATGTTAGCACGTCACGTTTGATGTGGCAATTTCACAGTAGGCAAACACACAGGTTCGAACTTGTTCTCGCCCCCTACAGTGCAATTCGGTATAGGCCTACATCTGCGCTAAAATATGAAGGTGAAAGTCATCATAGCTTGTGTAGTATAGACCCAGCTCCCAACCCAACTTTGAGAACAGATTAACGGCGATATTTTTTTTGTCGCCCGATAAGAGTCTCACGTTAACGCAGCCGTTAACGCCGATAACGGCCCACCACTAATTTTTAGTCACCACATACACAAAGACACTTTTTTACAGCTTTAATAAAATATAAAAGGTTAGGTCAGGAAGAATCATTAAATTTGACATCTTGATAAAAAGGAATTAAGTGGTAAAACTCACATATTTGATTTAGTCTGTGTGAAAAGGGCAGCGTGTATAGAAATTATTAGACTTAATAGACTGTCCAACATCAGTTATTCAGTCCTGAGATGAAACATTGAGGTTGGTCACTGAGAGCTTCAGGCTGCAGATTTTTTATTTATTTATTTAACCTTTATTTAACCAAGAAATCCCTTGAGATTGAAATCTCTTTTCCGCGGGAGACCTGGCCAAGACGGCACACCAGTTACAATTTAAATAGAAATATAGCAGAGTCAAAACAGACAAACTAGCATCACACATAAAGGAAACAAAGAGGTTACGTGTGGCAGTTACATTTTTCAGTCACATTTTAACATGGCTTTAAATTCATTTACTGGGACTAGATCATTTAGATGTAGCAAGTTTTGCAAGTTATTCCAAGACCAGGGAGCAAAGAGAAGGTTTTTTTCCCAGCTCAGTAAAAACCTTTGGAACCTGGTCAGAGACCCACCTGCTGGAACAGAGATGAAAACTGCTGGAATTCTGCTTCAGGAGTATTTATTACATAAATATGCCGTCAGTTTACCCAGCATGGCCTTGTATAGAAAAATATGCAAATGAAGATGTCCATGTAAAATTAGATATATGTGTTTCAACGGTTTCACACTCAGTTCACTATTTAACTGAATGACATAATATGTTACAGTTTTTGAAATTGTATATGTTCATGTGGATTTCTTTTTTGAACATTAACCAAGTACACTCAGAATACTTGGATACTCTGACAGTATCCATGGTAACATCAGTATCCTCAGATCAAGGAGAAGAGAAATAAAAAAGAGAGGTGAAGAAAGATGTTTCAGAGAGAAGCCACTTCCTCCCACAGTGTCTCTGTGCAGGTAGAAACAAACCTGTGAGCTCTGTTCTGTTATATACAGAACATGGGATTAAAGACTCATCTGAATTCTGTCTTAAGTTGATGTCATCAGTTATAAAGCATCCGTTCTTATCTGACATGGAACAAAACAAAGAAGCATCAGAGCGTTCATCGTCTATAATGTCATTCTGCATCATTCTGATTTATCTGATCAGCAGTTTAAATGATCTTCATGCTGTTTAATGTTTCATATTTGCTGTGATATTTGTGATTTGCAGAGAAAACAGGGCGAATGACATCTAAACATTTCATTTCACTTCCATCACAAACATCATGTTCTTTCTCATCTTCAAAAGAAAACAAAGATCATCTCTAATGAGCGAGCAGAGCTTCAGCTGCTCAAGTCTTTCTTTACTGAGCTGCTGTCTGTTTTTATCAGCAAATAATTACACAAACTATCAGGACAAAAGAAAACACACAGCAAAAAGGCAATTATTCCCAACAAAAGAGTTTTAACAGAAGAAACAGAAGATTTTCTACAGACTGAAAAGCTGCAGGCTAAAACAGCAGCTCACTGTGCCCACCCTTTTTACAATCCTCAACTTATTAGAGGTGAAAAAGTCAAACCAAATGACACTATCTCTAATATATAACATATAAACTTTACAGTGAAACAGAGAAGACCCTGAATGTTACAGAGGAAACAATTATTTTCAGTAAAATAGAGCAGAAGTTTGAAACAAATGATTGAACAGAGTCTGTCAGTTATTTAGATATTATAGTTTTTTTCTGATGGCTTAAGCACATTTTTTGTAACTATTGGCTATTTTTTTGCAAAACTCTACACACAAATAAGAAAATTCTTCACCAAATCAGCAAAACATTGTAATTCTTTTGCAAAAGCTAATAAACCTTGCTTAACTCTTCAAACCTTTGTAAAAATGGTATTTTTGCATCAAACAGTTAACACAAGCGATCACATTAAGAAGCACACAATGCCCCAACTACACACTGATGGTATGAATAAAAACACACCTGGCTTTTGCTTCTCTGTGCACAAGGTAGGCTATGTCAGTTTGAGGTCATACTTTGGTCATAATGGTCAAAAGTGTTTTTTTTTTCAAGTCAAAACACAAAATAGTAATTTCACTGAAAAAAAACAAAAAAACAAATCAGTCTACGTGTTGTCTCTCTGGGTCTGGCCACAAAATTTCGTCTACGTCACATGCAATGTCCTCCAGTCCAAAATATTTTCTGGAAATCCGTATCCAGGCCTGACATGATGCCTGGTCAGTATCTCCACATGCTTCCTCCATTGCCTGTAAAAAGGCTATATGTTGATGGGGATGACGGTCATAGACCTTCCAGTGCCAGGCAGAGAAGAACTCTTCAGTTGAATTCAAGAATGAAGAGTATGGGGGGAGGTTAATACAGTGAAGAGTGGGTGATCTGTAAACCAGTTGCGGACCAAAGCAGTCATATCTGGTCTGCTCTGGTCTCCATGTCATGTAAGGTGTCCAGGAATGTAATAATTTGTGCAGTGTTATAAGGGCCTCGGGTTGCATGATGGTGAACAACACCATTTTGACTTATAGCTGCACACATAGTTATATTACCACCATGTTGTCCTGGACTGCGTCATCCTCAATTATGCACTGCTGTATTTCTCGTAGCCTTATTGAATTATTTGCAATCACTATATTGACTGTATGGGTCTCTTGTTCTGCAGTGAACATTCTTCCTCTGCCCCCAGCATCTGGACGTCTATCAATTCTGTAAAGTAACAATTTTAGTATTTTTACATCCATGGTATTGTTGTGTTTCTCATTAGAGTATGGCAGTGCTATAAAACTTAGTGCAAAGTGACTGTACTAACCGATTCTCATTTCAAAATGTCCTTATGATCCTTGCTACGGTGTAGCGGCTCAAGTTAGGCTGAACCCGTTGGCCAGCTTCCCTCAGGGTCATTCCATGGTTGATTACATGGTCCACTATTGTAGCTCTGATGTCATCAGTAATTATATTTCTTACTCTTCTTACCCTTCCTCTTCCCCCTCCTCGTCCTCCGTGCTGTGCAGTGGATTGCACCAACAGATTTGCAAAGTGTGTGTTACAAAATTGCAAACTGAGTCCAAAGTTTTGTTTGTGCGTTTAGTTTTGCAAACTCAGTGAGTGGTTTTGCTATAAGTATTTTAAAAATTGTGCTATAAGAATCACGGTTAGGGTTTAAGCATTCAGAAAAAACTGTAAAGGTTCAGTGTGTAAGTATTAGTGACATCTAGTGGTGAAGGCTGCGCCCCCCCCTCCCCTATCCAAGCGAGTAGTATACCATGGTGCCTGAGACAGGACAAAGATGTCATGAGATAGCAGAGAGTTGCCGGTAAATAATTGAGGTTTCTTTAGATAGATATTTAAGTATTTACTTAATTATTCAATAAAACCATTTTTAAAAAAAGTATTGTTACTTGTTCATTAATAAATAACACCCACATCAAGAAATGAAGTGCTACAGGATGTGTCATTCTCCTGTAATACAGCATCTGGACTAACATACCAAATAAATGAAGAACTTCTCAAAAAATATCACATCTAGTGCTTTAACACCAGGACAATGTAAGTCTCACTGTTTCTGCACCACAGTCCATTATAAACCACATAATACATGAGGTTTACAAAAACAATTGGCTGAGTAGGATCAAGGTTCCTCTCACTTTGCTTGATCAGGTAAGCATGCAAATGTTACCAAATGTCTTTTTAAATTTTTTAAAAATACAATAGAAACACAAAGTAGTACTGGCAGCCATAATTTAAGCTTGTTGTAAAACGGTGCAACGTTTTAATGGCCATTATGGGCATTTATGTTCACAGTGGGAAAGCAATATCCAAAACAACACGTTTTTTGATGTAAATTCGGAAAGTATTCATTATTGGTCACTTGAAAGGCTCACGGTCTTGTTACATATCACCATTAGCAGTAAAAAAAAAAAAAAAACATGGTTTCCATCAGGGCAGTAAATGTGTAAATGTAAAAGTTTAGCTGCTGATCTACTTTACTGCCAATAATATTCATCAGCTGTTTGACTCAGGAAGGTAAGGGCACATTTTTGTCCAAGTAACAAAGACATAATAGAGGCTGGACAAGAACTGCATGAAATTAATGCATGTCGCCTACTTATTGACGGGGGAAACAGCTCACGTCTTTGGGTGATTTAACAAAAGTTTTCATTTGTATCGCTAAAGTCTGACAGTAAGTTAGTTACCTGTCCAGCAGAAAACAGACAACTTCTGCACCGCTTTGAAAACATCTGTCCCACATTATAGCCTTCCATCTGGGAAACTCCACATCTGTGATTTCTACCGTCAGCTGTCTGTCCGAACTCCTCTGGCTTCATGGTATAAAGATCCAAATGCTCTCTGCTAATTAAGTCGTGTGCTCGTTCATTTGTCCAAATGTCACTTCTCTTCTTACTTCTAATAAACATACTTCTTACTGCCAGAATTATACAAGAAGAAGAAGAATGCTGTGATGACGAACAACGCGCTGTAGTGCTGTTTGTCTGTTGTCGGCTACTGTAGAAACATGACGATAAAAAACAGCGACCTTCATAGAAGGGGATGCCCACGGTTATGTAGATATTTGTCTCATTCTAAGGTAATAAAAACCTAATGGTTCATTATGTAAGGTCTTTATGGATCTTATACAGATCCTACATATCTTTGATAGTACACACTGAACCTTTAAAAGCCTGATTGATCACTACAGACAGACTGAATTTCAGCATTTGGTTACTTAAATAGTCTGAAAAGATCCAGAAATCTCTCAGACTCTACACAGGAGCTGACCCAGAGGGATTGAACAGATAATGACTAAAATACAAAAAAAACCCATGTAAATAAGCAGTTTGGAAAATTGTCCCACAGTGACCTCTGTTGTATTTTATTGAATGGCATGATCATTTGCTTCAATCGTGAATCTTGTCAACAAAATAATATAAAATGTAAAAAAAGTCAGTCAGACACACCTTGTCTGAGACCAAGATGATGACAGTCATAAAATAAAGTGTTAGAGCAAAACAACAAGTCTGAGATTTTAAAGACTTGTCTCTCTGCTTCTTTAAACTTTCAGTTTATGAAAAAAAATGAAAATGGAAAAAAATGAAATACATCTCAAACTGCTCTGTTTATGAGACATTTACATGAAACAAAGCCTCATGAAATAGAACACCATGATTTTTTCATTTCTTTCTCATTCTGTTGCTTCTGAGCTGCAATCTGCTTTTTGTATTTCTCTCTGAGTTCATTAAACTCTTCAGCTTTCTGTCTGGCCTCCTCTTCATACATCATCTTCAGATTCTCAATTTCTTTCTTATGTTTCTCCTCTATGACCTTTTTCCTTTTTTCCTCTTCTTCTCTTCTGATTCTGTCCTCTTCATTTCTTTTCTTTTCATAATTTGCTCTTTCCTGTTCGTATTCTTCTTCAAGCTTTATAAGTCTTGTTTGTTCCTCCTGTCGTCTATCTTCTTCTTCTTGTTTTTGTTTTTCCCACCATTCTCTTTGTGTTTTCTCCCAGTTCTCTCGTTCTTTTTTCATCTCTTCTCTGCTCTCCTTCAGCTTTCTGTTAATAGTTTCCTTTGATTCTGACTCTGATCTTATTTTTTGCTCCAAAGCTTCAACCTTTCGTTTCCACTCCTGTCGTTGAATTTCTTCCTGTTCTTTTCTCTTCCTGTCTTCTTCTTCTCTCATTTTCTGTTCTTTCTTTCTCTCCTCTCGTTCCTTCTTTATCTTTTCCTCCTTTTCTTTAAGTTCTTTTTCTCTCAGTTTTCTCTCCTTTTCAATTTCTGCTCTCTGTTTTTTTCTCTCTTTTTCCTCTTGTTCTTTTCTGGTTCTGTCCTCTTCCTTTCTTTTCTTTTCATAATTTTGTCTTTCCTGTTCATATTCTTCTTGAAGTTTTCTAAGTCTTGTTTCTTCCTCCTGTTTTTTCTGTTTATCTTCTTGTTTTCGTTTTTCCCACCATTCTTTTTGTGTTTTCTCCCAGTTCTCTCGTTCTTTGTTCATCTCTTCTCTGCTCTCAATAGTTTCCTTTGATTTTGACTCTGATCTTATTTTTTGCTCCAAAGCTTCAACCTTTCGTTCCCACTCCTGTCGTTCAATTTCTTCCAGTTGTTTTCTCTTCCTGTCTTCTTCTTCTCTCATTTTCTTTTCTTTCTTTCTCTGCTCTTGTTCCTTCTTTATCTTTTCATCTTTTTCTTTAAGTTGTTTTTCTCTCAGTTTTCTCTCCTTTTCAATTTCTGCTCTCTGTCTTTTTTCCTCTTGTTCTCTTCTGATTCTGTCCTCTTCCTTTCTTTTCTTTTCATAATTTTCTCTTTCCTGTTCATATTCTTCTTGAAGCTTTCTAAGTCTTGTTTCTTCCTCCTGTTTTTTCTGTTCATCTTCATGTTTTCGTTTTACCCACAATTCTCTTTGTGTTTTCTCCCAGTTCTCTCGTTCTTTTCTCATCTCTTCTCTGCTCTCCTTCAGCTTTCTGTCAATGGTTTCCTTTGATTCTAGCTCTGATCTTATTTTTTCCTCCAAAGCTTCAACCTCTCGTTTCCACTCCCGTCGTTTAATTTTTTCCTGTTGTTTTCTCTTCCTGTCTTCTTCTTCTCTCATTTTCTGTTCTTTCTTTCTCTCCGCACGTTCCTTCTTTATCTTCTCCTCCTTTTCTTCAAGTTCTTTTTCTCTCAGTTTTCTCTCCTTTTCAGTTTCTGCTCTCTGTTCTTCCATTCTTCTTCTCACCTCTTCCATTTCTTCTTCATGTTTTCTTTGAAGCTCCTCCCTCTCTCTCTTCATCTCTTCTTCCTTCTCCTTCAGGATTCTCTCCATTTCTTTCTTTATAGCTACTTCGGCCTCTTGCAGCATCTCATTGGTGTAGCAGCTGCCTCCATTTTCCTTCACCATGTTGTCAATCTTGGTTATCAGCTCACTGACTTGGGTGCGGTTTTGTTCATCATAGTTATTAAACACATGGTATCTTCCTCCACATTCAGAGATCAGCTTCTTAAAGGAATCATCACATTTATGTTTAATATATTCTTCAACAGACACTTCATCACGCTTTAGTTTATCTCCTCCAGTTAAAAGAATGATGGTGAACTTTTCAGCATTCTTCCCAAAGCCTTCATTGATGCGTTTTAATGTCTCCTTCTCTTCTGGTGTAAATCTGCCGATCTGTACCACCAACAGGAAGACATGTGGTCCTGGAGCCAGAAGACTGATGCATTTCACCATCTCATCATTAACCTCTTCATGGGACAAACTATTGTCAAACAGACCAGGAGTGTCGACCACAACAACCGGACGACCGTCCACTTCACTCTGTGCTTTCTGACAAAGTTTGGTGACTGATTTTTGGCTTGCTTCAGCTTTAAACGCCTGTCTCTGTAGAATGGTGTTTCCTGAAGAGCTCTTTCCACAGCCAGTTTTTCCTATCAGCACAATCCTGAGACTCTCTGGGCTCTGCTCCTCATCATCACCTGTGAAAACAGAAGACCAGTAGTTACTTTAAATATTCTCAGCAGCTACAGTGAAGGTTCAAGCCTGTGATATTCAACATGGTTCAGGACACAGAAAAACATTTCAATTCAAAGTACTTACAAGTGATCTTGTTCTTCTTCATCAGCCTCTGAAGTTTTATGATCTTTTCCATTTGTGTATGTGCAAATGTTACAGTTTTATAGCAGGATGGCTTAACTTTAGATTGGCTATTTTTTTCAACAATGCCCAGCAGCTCTGGGATCTGCTGCTTGTCCTTGATGTTGAGAACAACAGATCTTCCTCCACAGCTCTGACAGAGCTCCTGGATGTCCTTGTTTTCCTTTACAAAGTTAACAACAGCTGGAGCTGCAGGATCTGACTCCACAGTGAACAGAATCATGGTGACGTCATCGACTCGAGAGCTGAATGTGTTCTGGATGGTCTCTAACTCTCCCTTGTCTTCATCATTGAGGGGACCCACAGGTAGGACCAGGATGAAGGCATGGACGCCCTCAGGATCACAGAGGGAGATACACCTGAGTGATTCCTCCATCACTGCCTCCTCAGGTTTTCCATACAAGGCAGGCAGCTCCACCAGGGAAACCCAACGTCCACACACCTCTCCCTGATGTTTAACACACTCTGATGAGTTGGAGACTGAATGAAACTCTGTCTGAGCTAAAATGGCCTTGGCTGCTGAAGTCTTCTCTGCTCCTCTCCTCCCACACAGAACCAGGTTTAAAGCTGGTTTGATGGGTTCAGAGTTTGGTCTGATGGTCTCTTCAGTGAAGGTGAGGAAGGTTCCTTTGTTTTCGTGAGGAAAAGAGAGACAATATTTTACTCAGACAGGACTCAGACATTAATGTGTAACGTCAGTTACTAGTTTGTAAAGGTCAGGGCAGCACACAAAGGTGGTCTCTTGAACATGATCTTAAGTTGATGCTAGGGCTGTGATGAGACACGTAGCTCACAAGCAGGCCTGCCGTCAGGGGGGGTCAATGGGTACAGATGACCCCGCCCCAAGGCCTGGGGGGTCTATGCAAGGTCAACCCTTAAGGTCAACCCTTAAATGGGATCAAATTAGACACTTTATTTACTGTCTTTTATAAATAACACAACATTTTTGATATATTTACATGATAAATAAATGTTTTATTATGTTTAAAACATATTTTAACAACATGTCATCCGATAACCCATCCCAGCTGTTATTGTACAGGGTCCCAAAAAAGAACAGCTAAAAAAAGCATGAGGAGGAAATGGCCAAGTCTCTGTCTAACACATCAGAAACTTCACTATGTATTTCTGATAGGTGAGGATAAGGAGCTAGCAGGCAGACTAGCAAAGCTTTAGCTTGTTTAACCTTTAAATAATATAAGACGAGAGATGCCAACTCTCAGGCATTGAGCGTGGCACTCACGGAGTTGACAATTTTCATACGTTCTCACACTACACATCGATTTTCTTCCGCAGTAGAAAACAAATGTATAAGTGATAATATCGATGCGATACAACCTTGCGCTGTGAGATGTGGTAAATAACTGAAAGAATTTTGCAAAATAACATCTAAAATCTGAGGCAAGGGCTGTGAGCTGCACTTTATCAGAGGTGCTCAAGTGAACATTTGTGGTGAGATTTCTGTATGATCAAAAGTGTTTCAAGTAAGTAAGATTTGTTTATCTACCTCCTCTCCAATCCAGTAGTACCTACAGTCCCAAACGGTTTTGTGTCTGCAGACACTGAAGGCGGGGTCTGAAGGGGCCAAGTCAACATAGCAACATCGCAGGCTTATGCACAGCAGAGTATAGGGTGGGTAGACTTAAAAAAGATACAGATAAAATTATGACTTTTTTAAACTATGATTTAATTAACAATGGTAACTGTTGTTGTTTTAATTTACCCTTTGTGGCAATTTGTTTTCTATGAGCTACCTTTAAGTTTGCTGGCATGTTGTCTCAGCGTTACCTAAACTGGACGCTTCCGCTTTGTTTTTGGGAAGTTGTTTTCTGTTGCACCTTTTTGAGAATACCTTGGTGACTTTAAATTGTAAGTAAACACCAAATTGTAGGCCTACTGATAAATCTGTCTCTGTGCTTACTTCAACCTGGCATGATTTTATTATTGGCACTAACCTCCTCCTGCCCTGGATTTTCCACTGGAGGTTCATAACTAGGGATGGGGGGACGTTAATTTTTATTTACCCTTATTGAGACTGCTTAACGGTCCCATTCCGATACCACTATCGTTACTTTACTATTATTTAGTGATGGATATTTGGTAAGACCAGACGCCGTTCACTTCCTTTACTTGTGATGTCACAATGAAAACGCGTCATAAAGCTCGCCAAGCAGCTGGCAGGGTCAGGCACGCCCTCAAACCAAGCTAGTCTGAGCAGAGGCCCTTTAGCTCGACTCGCCTTTGTTTGGGTTTCCATTGTAGAAATGTTGGACCTGTACCTGCTTTCAGGTACTTTTTTTCGTTACATTTCTTTACATTCTGAGGAATATTGAAACGTTTTAACCGTAGACTATATATATTTTGAGAGCTGTGTGGATCGCTGGTGTGTGTTGCATTGAACATTACGTCGTGGCCGTTGTGTGGGGTGTTGCTCTCTCTGGGTGCTATCTGCAATGGAAAACGGAGCAGGGCCGAGTCAAGCCGAGTCTATCGATTTGCGCTATGGTAGCATTTTCGGCAAGGCAGCATAGATCGACAGAACACTGGCAACAGTTCAACATTCAGTCATAAGCGTTCCTTTCTCAGCAGGAAACCGGTGGAGTGCCAACCCCAGGTAGGGAATGAGTCCTTACCCCAAGTGAAGGAGTTCAAGTACCTTGGGGTCTTGTTCACCAGTGAGTGGAGACTGGAGCAGGAGATTGGCCGCAGAATCAGAGCCGCAGAGCCGGTATTGCACTCGCTTTAGCGCACCGTTGTGACGTTGTGAGAAAGCTCTCGACCCACCGGTCAATTTTCGTTTCTACTCTCACCTATGGTCATGAAGGCTGGGTCATGACTGAAAGAACGAGATCGCGGATACAAGCGGCTGAAATGGGTTTCATCAGGCGGGTGGCTGGTGTCTCCCTTAGAGATAGGGTGAGAAGCTCGGCCATCTGCGGGGACCTCAGATTAGAGCCGCTGCTCTTTTGCGTTGAGAGGAGCCAGTTAAGGTGGTTTGGGCATCTGATAAGGATGCCTCCTGGACTCCTCCCTAGGGAGGTGTTCCAGGCACGTCCAGCTGGGAGGAGGCCTCATGGAAGACCCTGGACTAGGTGAAGAGATTATATCTCCACGCTGGCCTGGGAACGCATCGGGATCCCCCGGTCAGAGCTGGTTAATGTGGCTCAGTAAAGAGAAGTTTGGGTTCCCTTGCTGGAGCTGCTGCCCCCGCGACCCGACCCTGGATAAGCGGATGAAGATGGATGGATGAATGGATGGATGGATGGATGGATGGATGGTTGATGAACAATTAACAATAATATTCACAATACATAATGGTTTTACTGAATAGTATATTATGGTAATATATATATAAGTAATATATAATTTCTTAATATAGCTATCTAAAGAAACCTCATTTCTTCACTGGCTAAAGTTTCTCTGTTTTATCCTGCGTTGGCCACTGTAGCGATCTTACTGCTTGGATAGGGAAGGGGGGTTGGGGTATTGAGTGAGGAGTTTTTTGCATCCATCCATCCATCCATCCATCCATCCATCCATCCATCCATCCATCCATCCATCCAGTTTGTTATCAGCGCACAGTGAACAGGCACATTCATGATAGTATGATACTGCACAAAGTACAACATTGAAATCAAATATAAACTTGGACTCACTATCTTCTCCTCATGTTTACAATTGTAACAGGCTGTTGGTACTGCAGATGTGATTTAGGACTATCTTAGCTGAAAATACTCATTTGTACTTGTGATAATTTACTTACTTTGAGAGAGAGCAGGTTTCTCTGAGACAGTGTTTTCATGGACAGCATGCAGATCTGCAAAGAGACAATATCATTAACTCGCAGCCTCGTGTTTTTATGTATTCAGTGAAAGTTTTCATGTCTTTATTAGAGCACTGCACTTACTGGACTGTGGTTCTTTTTCTGTTGAGCGTTGTTTATCACCAGGTAAAACTGCTTCCTCAAACATATCACAGGTCAGATGCTTTCCATCGTTCTCCTTCACGATTTGACCCAAACATGTTAACAGCTGTGGAAGTTCAAGGTTCGTCTGCTCCAAGTATCTGCTTTTACACATTTTGATCATGTCTTTTAAGGGTGGATGCTGTGTAGATGGTTCATAGACGTCATGTCTGGGTGTTGATATCAGAACCAGTGAATGATCAAATGATCGATCACTGAAGAGTTTCAGGACTCTGCACAGCCTCAGTTTGTGTTCCTCAGTGAAGTCTTCAGGCTGTAGAACCAGCAGGAACACATGAGGTCCAGGATCAGAGAGTCTCACACAGTTTGTCACATGTTCTGTCAGTTTGTGTTCAGAGATGTTGGGATGCAGCAGATCTGGGGTGTTGATGAGAACTATTTCTTTCTCATCCAGCCGTCCACTTGCTCTCACACTGCTTTTAAGTGCTTTGTTGAATTTAGTCTCTCCCAGTATGATATTCCCCACTTTTTTCCTCTCAGACCAGCTGTTCCCCAGCAGAACAAACCTCAGCTCAGATACTGGAATGAAAATAAATATATTAGTAGAGAAATAACTACATAAATAAATACATAAAAGACAACTATGTGTAGATTTAATCAGATAAAATACACATAATAAAACATTCTCATTATGTTGATAAAAACAAAATTACATTTCTTTCTAAATTAATTTTCTGTCAGAAATGATTAGTATATAAATGTAATTTCTAGAAGGCATTGATGGTATTTTAGGAGGTTTACTGATGTGAAACAAAAGGTTAAATACTCTTTTTGTCTTTTGATCCACTTCCTAAGTCAAATCAAAATCATTTGGCAGCAGTGCTGCAGCCTGGTGACATGTTTGTAGCAGAGATGGAGAGTCACAGTGTCCACAACCTTTTGTACTTATTGTTGGTCATTTTTGTTTAAGTGAGTGAGTTTTGTGTTTTCCTCTGGTTAATTCAAGTAAACGTCAACTGTGGTTGAATATTATATTTATAATTCTGACTCAGTTCAGTTGGACTCACTGTGAGGCGGCAGAACTTCATAGATGCGGCTTCGCTTCAGGGGGGGCACACCTGTGAGTGTAGAGACAGACAGAGAAACAAATTAATTTATTCATGTTTTCCCTAATATACAGCAGTAAGATGGGAATGAATCAAATCTGCATTACTAACGAGAATGGGTTTTTACTAAAAGTAAATAAGTCTGAGAACTGTCAGCTGTGACTGCTACTGCAAAGTACTGCTCCATCAGCAATTTTTCAGATCACTATTCAAGTTGAAAGTAATTATCACTGCTTCCTGCTGGATTCCTGCTGGGGGAAAAAAATCAATATCCCTACCAAACTGCTCATAATATTCAGCCTTACATTAGATAAATTAAACCCAGTTATTTTAAATGCTGTGACAGGCTGTGTGAAACGGACTGGGAGCAAATAAAAAATATGAAACACATTTCAAATCCATTGGTAGATTCCTGTAAAAACCTTTGGGCCTACAATAGCCTGAGGATTTTAATCAGGATCCGGAGGATCATATCGCTGTGGACAAGAGTTTCTCACAGCAAACATAAAGCAGCCTATTGGCGAAAATTGTCTGTGGGATTTCCTACATATGGTGATGTCATTTTTGAGAGAGCTGATTGGTCAGTAGGCGGCGTTTTCACAGAGTTGATCTCTTATCTGGAACATAACCTGCTCTGGAGCAGGTTAGCCGTTCAGCATAAGTTACCATGGAGATCTACCCCAGTAAGACGTGAACTACTGTCATGGTTCTGAAAACCCAGGGTTAACCCCGAAGTTACCTGATAAGCTCAAATCCTGCTTCGTGGTACAGACCCCAGGTCCCACCAGCAGCAGCATATCTTTGTTTTGTTATATTACATTTTGTTACCGCTCCTCAACACCCAAACTTCACACCAATTACTCATCCACATCTGCACCACTGATGTCACTGACTAACACACTCTATATTGGTAATTATTAGTTTCATTGTTTAAGTTGTTCTAATAAATATGTTTACTTTTGGCTCCTCCATATTTGTCATGGCATTTGAGCCGGGTTATGACATCAGCTATCATTGTGGTTTCACTATTTCTTTGGTTTAATGGAGATGAAATTCCTCCAAAACACCAACAGAGGGCGCTCAATGACCAAACATTTCTGGCACACCAATGTTTAGCTTGTAAATATATTTTCTTTGAGCTCCAGTCCACTGTTGTCAAATACAATATATAGACGGATCAAGTGTTTTAAGGAAACACTGATATCCATGGAAACAATTATTGCATTTATTAAGACTAACAACATACAAATTTAAAAACGACCACCTGGGTCTGAATCATAAGAGCTGCTTTGGGAAACTGACTAATGTATTTAGAGCTCTGACTCAGTTCATTTGGACTCACTGTCAGGGGGTCGGACTCCAGAGCTTCTGCTGCTGCGCTTCAGGGGGGTGATGCCTGTAAGTGTAGAGACAGACAGAGAGACAAATTAATTTATTCACGTTTTCTCTAATAAACGTTCATACAACAGTAAGATTGAAATAAATCAAGTCTGCATTAATAACGAGAATGGATATTTACTAAAGTAAATATCATGTGAAAGCTGTCAACTGTGACCACAAAGTACTGCTCCATCAGCAACTTTTCAAATCCTAGAGCGCCATCCAAGTTAAAGTAATTATCACTGCTTCCTGCTGGGTTCAATCCCACAACTGGAACAGGACGTGCTGCACCAGATCCTGACGCCTAACTAACTGAACCACCAGCCAGCCTGCTTGAAATTACATAATTTGATGCTTTGTTGATATAAAAGTGCATTTGCCATTAAAAAAAGCTTTTCAGTGTGACAGCCCTGCCTAGTGAGATGTTTACCTGTGTGGTGACTGTGGGGCAGTTTGCTGTGGGAGGGTAAATACTCCCCTTTTGCTCTTAAGCTCCCTCTCTGATCTGGTCCCACTCCAACCAGCAGCAGCAGCATGTCTTTGTTTTGTTATGTTTTGTTACAACTCCTCAACACCCTAACTTCACACTGTTCACTCATCCACATTTACACCACTGATGTCAAAGACTAACACACTCTATATTGGTAATTATTAGTTTCATTGTTTAAGTTGTTCTAATAAATATGTTTACTTTTGGCAGTCCGCCGTTTCCTCTCTGTATTTGTCAAGGCCTTTGAGCCAGGTTATGAAATCAGCTGTCATTGTGGTTTCACTATTTCTTTGGTTTAATGGAGATGAAATGCCTCCAAAACACCGAACTATTCAGTAAAAACAGAGGGCGCTCAATGACCAAACATTTCTGGCACACCAATGTTTAGCTTGCAAATATATTTTCTTTGAGCTCCAGTCCACTGTTGTCAAATAAAATATATAGAGCGATCAAGTATTTTAAGTAAACACTGATATCCATGTAAATAATTATTGCATTTAGAAAGACTAAAAACATACAAATTTTAATACGACCACTGCAAGTCAGCGGGAACTAAACACCACACAGGTGTTTGAAGTTGAAAGCAAATATCACTGCTGCTGGAGGTGGGATTTGAACCTGGGTCTGAATCATAAGAGCTGCTTTGGGAAACTGACTATTATTTAGAGTTCTGACACAGTTCATTTGGACTCACTGTCAGGGGGTCGGACTCCAGAGCTTCTGCTGCTGCGCTTCAGGAGGGGAACACCTGTAAGTGTAGAGAGACAAATTAATTTATTCATCTTTTTTTAAATGTAGTATGGGTGGCGATGGAGCAATGCATAAGACACATGCCTTTGGTGTGAGAGACCTGGGTTCAATCCCCCACTGTGACCCATCCACCATTGTGTCCCTCAGCAAGACACTTAACCCCTCGTTGCTCCAGAGGCGTGCGACCTCTGACATGTATAGCAATTGTAAGTCGCTTTGGGTAAAAGCATCTAATAATCTTAGAATAAAAAAGGACCTGAAACTTGTCTGTACAGCTACAATCCTAAAGAAGACAGGTAGCCTACAGCCCTGCAGTCAGTTTGCTCTTAACAAAAATCTCCACAGAACAAAGGTTTAACATTTACTTTCCACCAAAAAACCAAAAACTCATTCTTCATTTGCTGCACAGCATCATTATAAATACAACAGAACCATGTTTACATTTCTTTACATGGACATTATTTTACTTTTCAGTTTTAATAGATTTATTTTACTTTTCAGTTTTAACAGATTTATTTATTTTGATGTTTTTTCTGTACTTTTAGTGTGCTGATTTGATTTTATTCATTGAACTGAACGGTTTTTCCGTATAAAGATCTTTGTAACTTTGTTTAAAAAAATGCAACTTGTAAATTGTTTATAATAATTAATGTTAATTATTATTGTTTAAATTTGGTTTATTTAATTTCCTCATTTCAGACTTTAGAGATGGTGTAAAATAAATTTGAGATATCAGTGTTTCTCATTCAGCTTCTTAACAACATGTTAAAATTTTAACATTTTTAAAACACTGACTTTTTATGAAAAAAACGATGAATTCTTAAACTCTGAACTAAGATACGTTACTATTGTTTCGGCCCCTCTGCAGGGTTCATACTGCTGTTAGTATGCTTTCAGGTCTCCAGGGCTGCAGACCTGATTGGCCGGATAATCAGCGACATGGGACACACCTGGGCCCGGTGTGCCCCATGCATATAAGCAAGAGCAGCAGTCAGTTTTGGGTTGGACCTCCTCATCTCACAGCTTCTTTTGTTTGTTTGGTTTCTTGTCTTTGTCTTTACAGCACAACATCCATGCAGCATATTTTCACTCATCCACTCCCTACACTACTGACTTTACAGATTCTTCCCACTTATAGGTTTTGCTTATTTTCTTATCAATAAATTACTTTGTTATTTAGTTTACCTGTGTGTCTCCCGTTTTTGTCAAGTCCATGAGCCGGGCTGTGACACTATATATCAAACTGTTATAACTGTACCAGTAAGAGATTAATCAGTAACAGTTATATTAGTGTTCTTATCACTGTGATCTTGATCATGTCAGAGTTTTTGCTTCCTTATTGACCTTTGTTTTATTCTGTGGACACAATGAGTCTATTATCTATGAACTGAAAGAGGTGAACAACTCTACTAACGTTTAGAAAAACAGTTTGAAACTGATTTCTAAACTCGTGAATCAATAAATCTTTAATTTCTGACCAAAAACAAGGAAATGTGTCACACATTTTCTTGCAGTGTGTTTAACAGGTCCCATTTTATTTTGAAACATGAACATGGTGCACGTACCTGAAGTTGACGCCATAGTTTGTTTTATTTCTTAAAAGTGAGAATAAAGCAGATTCCTTTCAGTCGTTGAAGTGATGGCAGCTACAAGCTGTGACTGGTCCATCTGATCAGCAGGCTGAAGGGTCAACACACATCACAGGATTCTTTAAATCAGTCTGCAGTAACACAAGGATGCAGCTTTTATTCTAAGAAATACCAGAAACATAGAAACTCATGTGAACTGTACAGAACTTCAGAACAAAAGTCCTGTAACATGACTTTATCTGTAAAAATCAATCTGTTGATTCAACTCTGAGGTTATTTCTGTTCAAAACTTTAATGTCCGCTGTTTCTGATACTTTCATACCTGCACCACAATGTGAATTACGTTAACACACAACCAAGTAAAGCATTCATCTCAACACAAACTGAACATGTAGACTGTTTTACTGCACTGCAAAACACATTTAGCTGTTTCTGTCAAACACATCACTCTGTGTAGATTTTAATTTATTTTCTGGAGTCGACTCACCAGAACTTGTTTCTGCGCCATTTTCCCTCCAATAAAGGAACGTACAGACTTCACAGTGACGGACTCACTGAGAGCAGAGAGGAGACAGAAGGTGTGGCCTATGATTTGCTGTTATAACAGTTATATGGTTCATTTTGAAAGGTACTAACAGACAAGTTCATTTGCTGTGTAGGTGTGGGGACTTGTTGATGAACACTGACTGACATCCCAGAAAGTGGAGGGTTCATCCAGTCAGCTTTAAAAATAGAGAACTGTTGATAAATATGTCTGCCTTTATTCTTTTTATATAAGCACTGACTTATTTTGCCTTGCATTCAGAAAGATATAGTTTAAACAAAAGAGATTCATCACGAGTTTGCAGCAACTTTTAAATCTTATATTCCATCCATCCATCTTCAGCTGCTTGTCTGGGGTTGGATCGTTCGTATCCTCTCATATTAATTATTGAAACAAGAAAATGTGTTGCATTGTTTAAAAAATGTTTGGAAATCGTGTAAACTAGCAGACAATAATGATCCTAGTGAAAATGGGAAGATGTTGAAATTACAGTTCTCTGAACCCAGTGCTCAGTGGCCTAAATCCCTTTGTTGAATCAGTCACTCTTTTGGCAAAACCTTAAGTTTCTTGCAACCAAACAGCCCTCACTTCAATCCAATAAAGGATTTTTTTCCTGCCTGGTGGTGGAAGGTAAATGATTGAAATTTATTTACTAGGGAAAATCTCTTACAGGCAATGTGATTGGCCTGTGATGACATAGATGTGGAGTGTTGCTACAGTCAGGCTCCATCCAGCACACCTGAGGGTTTCCCCACATTGCTTGGCAATGGACAAGGTTGCAAGTGATGTGGATGAAGTCCTCTGGTCCTCCCGGGCACAAAGACATGAAGAATGAATCTCTCTCGATTTTAGGCTGCACAACATTTTTGAGTGTAATGTGCTTTTCATTTAGAGTTGTCTTTGTTCTTTGGGCTTGCAGTACTGTATTTTTTTTCAAGTGCTGAATATACAAATATTCAATACTGTATTACTTGCAGTATTTACAGTATACTATGTATTTACTGTTGTACTGTACTGAAGTTACTGTACTGTAGTTGTGATTGCTGTACTTCCCTGCTGCTTTTCTGAATATGATCCACCCAAACTTGGCAGCAACTCACAACCTCACTGCAATAAATCAGACCTTTGACCTGCAGCTCGACCGTTAAACAAAGCCTTTTGGAGGACGTGACGTTTCTGTTTCAAAACTCAAAATAAAAGAGTTTCACACAAAATGTGCAAGAAGAATAGTTTGATCCAACCTTCAGCACCTGTTAATTTTTTGTTAAATTAATTGTTAATAATCTTACATTCATTAAAATCAATGGCAAATGTTGAATTCGCTCTAAACTCAGTCAAAGGTCTGTTTTTATTAGAGTGTGACTGTGTTTTACAGTCAGGTTCAGACGGATCATCTCCAGAGTGAGCAGAACTTTAACCAGTAAGAGCCAGAGGTTTTCTGACATGCAGATATAAATTATGAGGAATTAATAATGATGATAATGAGCAGTTTTTTGCAACCAGTATTTTTGTAATTAATAGTGCTAGCAGTAGTAGTAGTAGTAGGGACTGTTGAAATACAGAAACAGTAGTGACCCTCATTCTGCTGCAGATATTGATGTGACATTATTTCAGTGTTGATGTAACTTTTTCCAACTGTTTTGTAAGAATCATTTTAAATCTTTATTTTTTAAAATTGAAAGCGACTGACACTTGCTATAGATATAAGCTGTATGTGAGAGGTCGCACGCCTCTGGAATCTGGAGGGCATCATCTTTCTTTAAAACGCTTTAAATATAATTTCTAGCAGCTTTCGAGTTGTTCTGTGGTTGTCTTGAGGGAAGAAAAAACATACTGCACAGTTTTGTAAAATGTCAATAAATGATCCAAGTGAGAATGTGAAGTTGTTGATATGCAGGTAGATCTCGATCTTGGCAGCGTCTCACAACCACTCTGAAATAAATATGATCTTTGAACTGCAGCTTGACTGTTAAATATGACACGTCTCAGGTCTTTACAAGTTGATTTACAGAGTAATGAGCTGAAACTAACGGCTGGATGGAAAATGTTGAGCAGCAAGTATGGTGGCATTTTTCTGTCAAATGTTGTGAGCGTGTAAGACATTCTCACGAGCACATTATATTATTTCACACGCGCAAAAATTAACCTTCCCGCGCAGATACAGTATTCGCGCACAAATTCAACAACCGAGAGTTGTACAAGTTTCTGCGAGCGAGTGCCTGGTTTGTTCTCAAAGGATAACTCTGCTTGCACAGTGGAATTCTGCTAGCGCGCAGTGTGCTTCTGCTCGCGCGCAGTGTGCTTCTGCTGGTGTTTAGCTCGCGCAGGGGATTTCTGCTCGCTCAGCTGATTTCTGCTCGCTCGAGTCTACAGGACTTTTGACAATTTGGGGGGCGGAAACCAAGGAGGGCACTGACCCTCTTATGATTGGTCACTTTCAACGTGATCACAACCAGAGCCAACCATGCAGCTCTCAGTTCCAACCAATCCGCGCTGTCAAACACTTTGAACAGTTTCAGGTGGGACAGAAATCAGCAGCTACATTTGCAGCAGTTTTCGGATAAATATGAAGGCATAATGTGTTTTGATTAGACTACTATCCCTTATACTTACATATGATAGCCGACCATTTCTTCTGGGGAGTCGGGAAAGCAATCTCATCCGTTCGGGGTTAATTTTGGAGGGAAGAGGTGTGACGTTACAACACATTAACAGCAGACTATATTTGCGGCACGGCATATAATGTGCATTGATTACTAGAGTAACTGTACTTACAGTAGTGATTTTTTTTCTTTGGATGGACGGAGAGACAGCATTAACAGTGTTATCTGTTGAAACGCAACTGCAGAGGCTACTGAGTGAATTACTCTGTTCCTAAATACAATCCATATAATTACTGATTTTTAATTTATTTTAAAATGACTATTGTAACGTTACCCCTTTATCCTTCCCGAAACACAGGCTAAACTATATCTCTGAACACACAAATACATGCATAGAATGTGCTGCATATGCAGAATATATATAATTATTCTACTGTATATCACCTGTCCCTATGTACTGTTGTGTTAAGACACATTCACATAAACATCCCCAACAAGTGAACATCAATAAATAACTGAAGCTGCTTAGTTTAAGTCAAGAGAGAAGTTTGATCAATAGTGCAAAATATATAAGGCAACTAATTGCCTTCAACAAAACACTTTATTATATATTATCTACAGGGAGAGGGTCAGTGAGGTTGTTTCGTTGAGGACATTCCACTGTCAGAAGCAGACCAGGTCATAGGCCCAGATGAGACCAGCTCTTGAGGAGACACGAGCCTGGTGCTGCTGGAAAGAACAGGGAGAAGAAAGATGAAACGGTGTTAATACAAGGTTAATACATTTAAGACATTGATTTTAATATAATAATATAAATTATAATATACATGGAAAGCCAGTGTTTCCCAAATAATGTCATGAGGTTGAGGAGTGAGAGTACACAGTTAGGTCCAGTTTTATCTGGACATTGGCATGATTTCGGTTATTTGGTCCTGTGCCCCAGTAAAGAATTTGATATTACGTATTGATATTGAATTATAGAATTTGATATTTTTTCCAAGGTATTTCAGTGGACTAAAAGTTGTAAGACAAGTTCCTTTACACCTTAATAAATTCATATTTAGTACTACTACTTTGTTGCAGATTCTTTGAATTTAATGACCAAATATTAAATACCAGAAGAGGGTTGGTTGTGTTCATCCCTCAACTCTCTTAGTCTGTACAATGTGTATGTACGCTCCCTGCTCCTCTACTAACATTGTATTCAAATGAATCTTTTCTGCAGGACCATGGTGGAGGTAGCATGCAATTGTAATAAATGTATC
Source organism: Lepomis macrochirus (assembly GCA_024633595.2). Lineage (NCBI taxonomy): Eukaryota > Metazoa > Chordata > Actinopteri > Centrarchiformes > Centrarchidae > Lepomis > Lepomis macrochirus. The sequence continues at coordinate 35,511,105 of JALXJV020000005.1, read as the reverse complement.
ATAAACAGTTAGTCCAAATATTTAAAAAATGGCTAAAATATGAATGAAAAGTAAACATTGAGACCTGTTTGGTCCCTTCATAGTCTGAACCCATCAAACCAGCTTTAAACCTGGTTCTGTGTGGGAGGAGAGGAGCAGGGAAGACCTCAGCAGCCAAGGCCATTTTAGCTCAGACAGAGTTTCATTCAGTCTCCAACTCATCAGAGTGTGTTAAACATCAGGGAGAGGTGTGTGGACAAAAAGAGGAATACAAAAAGAAACTCTTGATAGGGAATCCACTTATATCATCATAAATTAATCAGAAAAAATAATCTTTTAAGTTGTGAAAAACTACATATACACTCACGCCCACTTTGTTAGGTACACCTTTTCAATTGCATGTTAACATAAATACGTGATCAGCCAATCTCATGGCAGCAACTCAATACATGTACGCATGCAGGTGTGGTTAAAACAACTTGCTGAAGTTCAAACCAAGCATCAAAATGGGGAAGAAAGGGGATTTGCGTGACTTCGAATGTGGCATGGTTGTTGGTGCCAGACAGGCTAGTCTGAGTATTTCAGAAACTACTGATCTACATCGCACAACCATCTCTAGGGTTTACAGAGAAAGAGAAAATATCCAGTGAAAGGCAGTGTGTGTGGACGATAATGCCTTGTTGATGTCAGAGGTCAGAAGACAATGGGGAGACTGGTTGAAGATAACAGAAAGGCAACAGTAACTCAAATAACCACTCGTTACAACCAAGGTGTGCAGAATACCTTTCCTGAATGCACAACTCATCAAACCTTGAGTTCCATATGACATTCATATGGTAGGGTCAGAAGCACCCAGAGTTCTCACCATCTAACCAGGCTATATCTTCCTTCCTGTTTGGCGTGTCAACACATAATGTCTATTTTTATTCTGTCATTCTGTCATGGGGGTCGCAGTGTGAGCTCGACGTGGATGTCGGGACAGCTGAGGCCTTTTCCCGCTAAAAATAGCTTGCAACGAGAAATGTTAAGTAACAAATGAAAATGTGATGAGAGAGGTTTATTTGCACAATAAGAAAACTAAAAAAACACAAGTTACTGATTGCTGCATTATATGCCATTATATATTAATATTTTGAATTGTGACCTGCCACCTGGATCTCCTGACCCCCAATCATATATTTCAGCATTGAACATTTGGTTTCAGTGACACATGGGCATGTGATACTAGCAGTAACTTTCACAATATAATAATCAGATAACAACAGTCAGACAGAATCAGATGTCAGGATATATTTTACTGCAATAAAGTTGCCTTCATCTTCATGAGATTTGGGGGAATGTTTGCTCTCATTATAAATACCATATATGAGTTTCTTTTAATAGCGTCTGGTGGACAGCAGTGCTATAGGAAACCGTCAAGCTAAAGAAGGAGGCCTCCTGAAGCAGCAGACAGGTACTGGAAGACCACAAGGGCTGCAGCTTCTGCAGTCACAGAAAAAACCTGGCTGTAGGAGGAGTTCAGGAAGGTTGGCCTCAATAACGTTCTGGCAAATGAGTTTTCTCTGTAGGGTGGCTGGCTCCGCTTTAGAGATAGGGTGAGGAGCACTAATATCCGGACGGAGTTTGCAGTAGAGTCGCAGCAGCAGCCAACCACAGAGAGTCTGACATGTTTTTATAAAGCTTCATATACTGCAGGAGGACGTGTGGAGTTCAGGGACAACCTGCTCTGAGTGTCTCGTTTTCAAACAGCTGTCGTATATTCATTTTTTATATTCTAAGTCTGTTCATGCTTAAGAAACACAAACACATGAACCAAAAACAAACTAACACGTTAAATGTAAAACCTCAGTGTCCCTCATCACTGTATACATGATGTGTCATTGATATTTCCTATCATGTGTTTATATGTTGGAGTTTCCTTGACTAACTTTATGTCTGTAGAAGCTAATATAATAATCTTGCTCCTCCTCATCTCTCTGACCTCCTTCAGCCCTACAGCCCATCCCAATCTCTCCGATCCTCTTCTTCTTCACTACTTTCCATTCCTTCTGCCGCATGTCCACTATGGGGTTCAGAGCCTTCAGCTATTGTGCACCTCACCTTTGGAACCCCCTCCCTCTATTCATCCGTACGACTGAGTCCCTATCCTCCTTTAAAATTTCGCTCAAAACCCACTCATTTCGAAAGGCCTACCCCACATAACGCCACATTCCTCTGGCTTCATGAACTGCTTTCTTTTAACAATTTTTTTTCTCTATTCTGTTTTATCTTAATCTTTACATTGTGTCTTGTTTTGATGTTTTGCCTCCTTGAAATGTATTCTGTTATGATCTGTAAGGTGTCCTTGAGTGCTGTGAAAGGCGTCCACAAATAAAATGTATTATTATTATTATTTTTTTTAAGCTGATTCCCTCTTTACAGCTGACAACCTCCAGTAAATCACTTATCACATTTAAGTCAGAATACTAATAAAACATGCTCCTAAACCCTGCTGTAGTAAAATGTATATTAAATATCATTATCAATATTACATTTAACATAAAGCACCTTTAAGTTTTTCAGTGTTCATGTTTCAAAAGCTTTAAGAGAAAATGTAAAAACAGGAAATGATGAAGAGTTCAATCCAAACAGATCTGCAGCAGAAGCTCTGAAACTGACTTCAGATCAGTAGTTCATGTTAGAGCGCCACCTGCTGGACAAACACTGTTAACACACAGAGGATCAGAGTGATTCTGCAGGGGGTGGACACAATAACAGAAGGACAGTTAGCAACATGTTTGAGGCTCATGAAGCTCCTGATGTTTTATTTTGGGACGCTGCCAGAGGAGCTGCTTCAGCTCACTGCTCTTTTTGGACTCTTTCAGTCAGTGTTGGTGAGGATCTGCTGTGATCTCTGCTGGGGGCTTTCCTGTGTTTGGACCTACATGTGTGCTCATGATAAACGAGTCTTTCCCTCTGATCACATCACATTCTCTCTCAGAGTCTCAGACTGATGCAGCAGCTCAGACAGCAGCTACCTGACCGGCTGCTGCTTTCACAAACACTCATTCCTCTTAAAGCTGACACATCCTGCTGAAATGAAACAGAGCTCATGGAGCCACCTTCATAACTGGGATTTACAGAGGTGGACAAAATGACAACATGAACAAAGGATGTTAACTAGTGACTAAATACAGAAAATCAGTGATATCAGTCAATCATATCAATCAGTTCATAATGTCAGAAGTCACCAGCAGCAGGGTAACCTGACCACACCTCTTAGTGTTTGAGTGCTGTAGGGGACACCGGGGATGATCATAACAATTTTGACATTTCTGTCTGTATCTCAGAGAACTTTTAAGCCAGTGGGTTCAAAATGTGACACATACTAGTTATGTGTGTTTGTTATTGAATGGTGTAACTGCCAATTAAAGTAAATAATAAAAGAGGTAGGCTAACAATGAGGAGGCGGTGCATGAGTGTAATGATTAATATGTGGTGCGTGTTTTTAGCGTCAGTACAGAACAAAAGTAAAAGGCAGAGCAGTGTGCAAGGTGCAGGAATGCAGGAACCAACACTGGCATCTGTGGGGAGGCTTAAATAGTTGGGCTCCCTGACCAGGTGCTCCCAGTTACTCAGATTGTTGCACACAGACACTGAACAGTAAAAAGGACCAATACAGAGAGCTCTTGGAGCTGTCGCAGTCTCAAACACAAGTAAAACATTACAATTCACCCTGTAGTCTGTGTGCCTGTGGTGACATATAACTTTATGTAATAAGGAACATGAGATAAACATGATATTGAAAGCTTTTTAATCAACACTTTTAAAAAAAAATATTTTAAAAATACATTTCAAATAACTATGTTTTTAAATAATAAAATGCAACAATGTGCACCAACTGAATATCAGTGTTTGTGACAGACATGTGGCTAACCTGCAGTGCAGATCTCATGTGCCCACAGAGAAGCCTACAGGTTCTACATTTAACATTTGATTGAAATGATAAAACAATTAAACATAACTGTGTGTTTAATTGTTTTATCAAATACGTACTGGAATTCAAATCAAGTATATTAATACAACTAAACATTTCTTTCTTGTATTGTAAACACAAAATGTAAATGTAATGTTACAGCTCTTATAATGTTACAGTCAAACTCTTGTAGCCATGAACTAGCCGACATTACAGCTAAAACATTAGCACTGACATACCTTACATGTATTAAAGATATCGACTACATAATAAACACGATTTAACTTTAACTTGTAGTTTAACTACAAAGCAGTTTCCTAAAAGCGTCAGCTAAATAAATGTAAATGTAAATCCTGCTGCAGTAAAAGCTTTAAGAATAACTGTAAAACAAACAGATCAAAGTGATTAGAAAGAGTTGGCCATAACAGGAAAACTATGTGGGGAACGGTGTACGCGACATTTTAAAATGCACCTGGATTGTTTTCCATTTTGTGACTTTCAACAAAATAAAAAAGTATATTTTTTCAGTCTCATATTTCATCATTGAGGATTTGTCAAAAATAGTGTTAAAATATCACCTCATCACATGAGCTTAGTGTGTCGTCAACCCCCCTCAGTTGGTGTGGCGATGGTGCAGTGGATAAGATGCCTGCGGTTCAATCCCCCACTGTGACACATCCATCATTGTGTCCCTGAGCAAGACACTTAACCCCTTGTTGCTCCAGAGGTGTGCGACCTCTGACATGTATAGCAATTGTCTGACGCTTTGGATAAAAGCGTGGACCTTCATATGTCACTCAGCAAATGTATTAATTACAACCACTAATCAACATACTGTCTATTCAATTCAATTTTAGTGACAGTTCACAACAACAGTATGTCTTTTTCTCATAGTATTGCCCATTTAACCCTATTTTGAAATAATATTCAATGCTGAGATATCTGAGTGGGAGGCTGCCCCAAAAAATGTCTTTGAGCATCTTAACATCTTAACACTTAATTTTCTGACTTCTGAAGAAATATACACCAATTTATGGTGGAAATTATTTTTAATTTTATTTATATAAAAAGGAAACAAAAAATTCAGCAGGTGACAATTCAAAATCTAAAACTATAATGCAGAATCAGCAGCTTGTTAATTGAGCTTAAGTTTCTTTTTTGACCAAAGCACATATCTTCTGTTTGCACTGCATGTTTTCTTGTTAACCTTTCTTAAAGCCTTTTCAGTTATTTACCATTTTTTAGTGCAGGCAACATTTTTGACAATACAAAAGTGTATATATATTTAGTAGGCTTGGCAGAGAGGCTGGAGGTCTGTCAGTTTAGTGTGAAAATGGTGTACTTGTTTAGTCAATATAGATAATAGATAAAAAGTCAGTGTTGTGGTGCTCATAGAAAATACTGTATGATATCTGTAAGTTGATCCTGAGGCTGTGGCCCTACAGTCTGACAGCCAGTCTGCCAATGTAGTCAGTATAAGCACATCCAGTGGTGAACACTGCCTGCTGTGTTTTACAAACTGTTAGATGTCAGAACTGCACACAGTTGAAAAAATTAACAAAATAAAAAACAGGACTTGGACTTAGATATGGAGATAAAAAGAAGCACTGAGGACATTGAAAATTCAGCAACTACAAAGAGAAGTGATTTAGTGATTTAGTGAACTAGAAGTAGACTGTAAGCCAAACTGTAGCACAGTGTTTTCCTGTAATCATTGTTTTCTCTCCCAAACACGCAGCTGTGTCATGAATAAACAGCACAATAGATCATCCTTATTGAAGTAGGACTATAATTTGACAGTATTATAAAATGGCATAGGAATCCTACATAGTGTGTGTGACTTTCTTGAGTGACATATAATGTCCGCTGCTCACTTTTAAGGCTCAATATGACATTATAATTATGATAGTTTCAGTTAAGAGCTGTGATATTTTTAGCTTCTCACACATTCAGTCGGTCAACAATTGGCTGCCACTTTCTTTCTCTGGTTTATTGCTGTACTCGTGTTACCTTTTCTTTTATTTATCCTTTATTATTTTTATTTTTTACAAGTGCTTTCATTCCACATAAACCTAACTTACTCGCTGATGCTCATTGTGTGCAAAGTATGGTGGACGCATCTTCTCTAGTTATGAAACCTAATAACCCCAACCTACTGATTTTAATGCAGGCTGCTGAAAAATATGCAAAACACACAGGCCTACATAAGAACATGGGATGAGTGAAAAAACACTGGTTTCTGATCAGCGTGACGCTGAGTGAACAGATAAGGCACCAGGATTAACTAAGCCTGGCTGTTAGCCTGGTCTGGAGCAGGCTAGCTGCACAGAATAAATCGCCACTTATGTGCTGCTGCTTTCGTGAAACCGAGTCAAGGCTTAATTCAGCCAGGATATCTGGAAAATCCCAGCTTAATCCGCTATCCTGGTTTTGTGAAACAGCCCTAAGGAAGTGAAGGGCTGGACTACAAACGAGCTGTTTTCAAGCGGTTCTGAGCACAGCTTTCTGTGGGGGATGGGAAAAAGAATTTGCTGAAGAGATTCAGCAAAGCCAACTTATTATTATTTAACACCAAAATATCTCATTAAGTATCTATAAATAGGGAATGTTCAACATTATTGCATAAAAGAATGAAAACAAATTGGTAATCAAAATTGTTGCTGGTTTATTATGTGATCAAGCAGTCAATTACTTAAATAGTCTATTCAGCTTTATACAAGATGTGCCTTACGAAAGAGAAATTTTTTTCACGTCTGATGAAAACACGTTTCACTGTAACATATTTTGTTTCTGTGAAATGTAGAAATGACGGAAGATGTTTCAACTTTGAAAAGATTACTTGAATTGTAATAATAGAATTGTATTCACAATTTTTAGTCACTACCATCATTTTGTACATTTTAAGTTGACTAGAAGTAATTTACAGAGTGAGCTGCCATTAGTATTTGAGTCTAGCACAAATAATTGTTTTGAGTAGATTTCCCTCAGAGTATAAGTTGTACACAATTACAATTATTGAGTAAAGAAATAGTCAGTGGAATTCAATTTTAATAATGAATGTATTGTATTTATGTCTACTCAAAAATAGTATTATGATAACCGCTACTTAAAATTTTGAGGGAATCAGTTTCCACAAATATCTTCAGTGTTCTGAACTTGTTCGACTTTACAGTTTGGGCAATGTTGGCATTTTTGTTTGGGGAAAAAAACAACTTAAAACTTTTAATCGATTATCAAAAGAGTTTTATTTAAATACATGTAAAAAAGCAAACAAAACAGGTTGTTTAAAATCTTCATCAAACAGAAAATCAGAGGTTTTACATGATAAAATTAAAATAACATCTTGTGTCTGTGTATGTTTTCATACAATGGTATAATTGCAGCAGCGTTCAGGCCACAATGACTAACATTAAATGACACTACAAGAAAGGAAAAAAGTGATGTCACAACACTTCCTGCCACAATACAGACAGTGCGCCCCCTTGTGGCAGAGTAACAGGCTGACTGCACTTTCTAAATATTTTAGACATATTTAAAACACAGTAAGGATGACACAGAAACTGTAATGCCGAAGTTTTAAGAATATATGGGTTATTAAACCTTAAACTGTTTCCAATTGAGAATTAATTTATCAACAGAAAAAAAGTTGTCAGAAACACAGACACACTTACAGTAACTGGACTTGCTTACTAAATACTATCTGGACACATGCCAGGGAAAAGTAAAGGTAAATCTAGGAACTGATCTGTAAAATACTGTAATGAAACTAAACAATGTGATAAAAAAAAATAGAAATGTTATATTAGGAAAACTTCCTCCAAGCAGACTAGACTCTGCATTAGTGTATGTTGTTGCCACCCAACGTTCATTAAACAGTAGCTCTGCAGCATGGAGATATTGCTTGAGTGGGAGATCAGAGGATGATACATCCTGCTTCGTATTTCTTTTTGAGTTCATTAACTTGTTGTTCTTGCTTTTTCTTCAAGTCATCCATTTGTTTTTTTAGTTCCTTGTGTTTGTGACTGGAGAGGTTTTGTAACAGCTTGTATTCTTGGTCACGCTTCTCTTCTGTCTCTTGCAGTTGTGTTTCTTGTTTCTGTTTCAGTTCCTGTATTTCCTCCATGTGTTTCTCTACCAGTGCTGTAAAGTCTTTGGTGTATTTCTGTCTGAAGTCATTGAATTCTTCAGCCTGTTTTCTGGCCTCCTCTTCATATTTCTTCTTCATGTCATCCAGTTTTTTCTTATAGTTTTCCTCTAATTCTTTTCTCTCCTTCTCCTCCTGTTCTCTTCTGATTCGATCTTCTTCTTTTCTTTTGTTGTCATATTTTTCTCTTTCCTGCTCGTATTCTTCTTGGAGCTTTTTAAGTCTTGTTTGCTCCTCCTGTCGTTTCTCTTCATCTTCTCGATATCGTCTGTCCCACCATTCTTTCCTCTCCTTCTCCCACTCCTCTCGTTGCTTCCTCATCTCCTCTCTGCTCTGCTCCAGCTTTCTATCAGTGGTTTCCTTTTCCTCTGATTCTGACTTTATTTTTTTCTCCAGATCTTGATGTTTTTGTTCCCACTCCTGTTGTTGAATTTCTTCCAGCCTTTTCTTCTTTCTTTCCTCTTCTTCTCTCCTTTCCTTTTCCTTCCGTCTCTCCTCTCTCTCCCTCTCGATGTTTTCCTCCATTTCTTTAAGTTGTTTGGCTCTCTGTTGTCTCTCCTGTTCAATTTCAGCTTTCTGTTGTTCCATTCTTCTCTTCATTTCTTCCATTTCCTCCTCATGTTTTCTTTGAAGCTCCTCCTTCTCTCTCTGCATCTCTTCTTCTTTCTCCTTCAGGATCCTCTCCACTTCCTTCTGTATCGCTGTCTCGGCCTCTTGAAACATCTCTGAGGTGTAGCAGCTGCTGCCATTTTCATTCAGCATTTTCATGGACTTAGTCAATAACTCTCTCACCTGTGAGCGGTCTGTCTTTTCCTTATTATTAAAGACATGGTATTTTCCTCCACAGTCATTTATCAGCCTTTTCAAAAAGTCATCACAGTCTTCTATGTAACTGTCAATTGACTGACCATTCAGATCATCTCCTCTGGTGAATATGACGATGATGAAATCTCCTGAATTCTTGCCAAAGTATTTCTTGATCAGCTCCACAGAGTCTCTTTCCTCCTGTGTGAATCGACCGATCTGCAGCACCAGTAAGAACACATGAGGTCCAGGAGACAACATGCTGATGCATTTCAAAAGCTCCTGTTGGATGTCATCATTGGACAGAGTCGTGTCAAACAAGCCGGGTGTGTCGACCACAGCGACAGGCCGTCCATCAATCTCTCCTGTTGCTTTCTGGCAAAACTTGGTGACTGACTTTGAGCTGGCAGTAGATTTAAAATGTTCTTTGCCTAAAATGGTGTTTCCTGTTGCACTCTTCCCACTGCCAGTCTTCCCAATCAGCACCATCCTGAGAGGCTCTCTGTTTTGATTTTCCTTTTCACCTCCCATCTTAGTTTTCTTTTTAACATCCTGCAGTTCAGCTTCAAGTTTTAAAACCCTATCCATCTGAGCCCTGGTGAACATGTCCTTTGTGAAGTATCCAGATCCTTCAACTGTCTTCTTTTCCACCATGTCCAGCAGCTCTGGGATCTGCTGCTTGTCCTTGATGTTGAGAACAACATATCTTCCTCCACAGCTCTGACAGAGCTCCTGGATGTCCTTGTTTTCCTTTACAAAGTTAACAACATCTGGAGCTGTGGGATCTGACTCCACGGTGAACAGAATCATGGTGAAGTCATCGACTCGAGAGCTGAATGTGTTCTGGATGGTCTCTAACTCTCCCTTGTCTTCATCAGTGAGGGGACCCACAGGTAGGACCAGGATGAAGGCATGGACGCCCTCAGGATCACAGAGGGAGATACACCTGAGTGATTCCTCCATCACTGCCTCCTGAGGTTTTTCATACAAGGCAGGCAGCTCCACCAGGGAAACCCAACGTCCACACACCTCTCCCTGATGTTTAACACACTCTGATGAGAGCGGAGACTGAATGAAACTCTGTCTGAGCTAAAATGGCCTTGGCTGCTGAAGTCTTCCCTGCTCCTCTCCTCCCACACAGAACCAGGTTTAAAGCTGGTTTGATGTGTTCAGACTTTGGTCTGATGGTCTTTCCAGTGAAGGTGAGGAAGGTTCCTTTGTTTCCATGAATAATGTTCTCAATCTTCTCCATTAACTGTCTGTGGTCATTTTCCAACATCCTGTAGTGTCTTCCTCCACAGTCTTCAAGCAGCTGGCTGACAGAGCCACTTGTTCCATCACGTGTGCTGATGACCATTGAGTGTTTAAAAGCATCTTGACCAAACAAACTCAGGATGAACTTCAGTGTTTGTCTCTTATTTTTAGAGAAATCAGAAGGATTCACTAACAGCAGCAGAACATTTGGTCCAGGAGGACAACGACTGACACACTTCCTCATCTCTTCTCTCACTCTCTCCTCAGTCAGACTGAAGATGTCTGGAGTCTTCACTACTGTCAATGAGTTTCCTTTCTCCTCTCCATTGGTTGTCACAAAGCGTGTGATTGGGGAATGTCTCTGGTACTTAAAGCGTCCAATTATGAAATCACCAAGTTCTGTCTGTTCGTCCTCACTTTTTCCCAGCAGCACAATCCTGACTCCAGATGCTGTAATACAATAAAATAAAAATAAATGACATACAGTAAACTCATATGAGGCTGAAAACCAGTTGACATAAGAAGATCTCTTCAGTCATCTACAGATGTAACCTGTTCTGATTCAATTCATAGTGTCAATGCTTGGTAACACTTTATTTGGAGAGTCCACCTACAGATAGTTTATAGAGTCAAATTCAACTGTTTCTCTTTATCTGTAGATGTTTAACAGATTATCAAAAGAATATATTTGATAATTCATGAACATACCATAACCAAGATGTTTTACCTGCCCATCTTAGAAAGCAGTTTTATTTATGAAAATGTTAAATTGTTGAATCTTGACTAATAGCTGTTGAAATGTTACAAATAATGTAGAAACTATTTGTAGGTAGAATAGCCAAATAAGGTGTAAACCTGACTTTTTTAAAAAAAAATGTGATGTCATTATATCAATTAAAAGGAACTTGTGTTTGAAGGTGTACTTAATATACTGACTCAATCGTTTCCTTTTCAGTTTATATTCAGCTGTTTTACATAAAAAAAATACATTTTAGAAAAAATGTGATGGGGTCAGAAACACTGAATTTTATTACAGTGATTAATGCTATAACAGTAAATACTGTTTTGTCCAAACAGTCCTGTGGAAGTGGAGCTCTGGTGGGAGATGGGAAAGTGTGTTATCTTAAACTATTTGGAAATTTCTAAGAAAAGGCAGCATCACATTTCTCCTAAAATGTATATACACATGAATGTACTTACTAGGATTCACAGGGTTTTTCTCTGACCGTGAGAATTGTTCAGTGAGTTTTGAAAACACATGCAGTCCTGTAAAAAGATGACATCATTAAACTGCAGCTTAATGTTGTAATTTAAACAAAGAAGATTTTTTTCATTGTCTTGTCAGAATCGTTTCTGCACTTACCAGCAGCTTTGACAGCATCTGTGATTGAAAGCTGTCTTCCTTTTTGTTTTTGACTTTGATGATCAGCTGGTAAAGTAGCTGTTGTGTCCTTGAATGCTTCACAGCTGACATGCTCTCCATTGTTCTCCTTCACGATTTGACCCAAACGTGTTAACAGCTCTGGACGTTCAAGGTTCTTCTCCTTCAGGTATCTGTATCTACATTTTCTGATCAGGTCTTTTAATGGAGGCTCTTCCATGTATTTGTCCATCAAACCTGAGCTCTCCTCTCTGGGTGTTGATATCAGAACCAGTGAATGATCAAATGATCGATCACTGAAGAGTTCCAGGACTCTGCAGAGCCTCAGTTTGTGTTCCTCAGTGAAGTCTTCAGGCTGTAGAACCAGCAGGAACACATGAGGTCCAGGAGCAGAGAGTCTCACACAGTTTGTCACATGTTCTGTTAGTTTGTGTTGAGAGATGTTGGGATGCAGCAGATCTGGAGTGTTGATGAGAACTATCTTTTTCTCCTCCAGCGGTCCACTGATTCTCAGACAGCATTCAGGTGCTTTGTTGAACTTAGTCTCTCCCAGTATGAAGTTCCCCACTTTTCTCCTCTCAGACCAGCTGTTCCCCAGCAGAACAACTCTCAGCTCAGACACTGAAAGGAAAACAAAGATTTAGAAAAGTGAAAAGATTTTTTTTTTTTTAGAGTCATTTGTGTTTAACTTCAGGTTGGTTACTTCTTACAGAATCTGCATGAAATACTGTACTCAGATATTCTTAAACAGGATAACACAGTTCAGTTTGACTCACTGGTAGGAGGCAGGAGCGCGTAGCTTCTACTGCGCCTCAGAGGCAGCAGATCATCTGTGATTGGAAGGACAAAGCATTTGTTTACTTATTTCATCACATGTAATCTTTAGTAGACTGGGACTTAACAATTGATCAAAATATTATCAAAACTGATATGGCTTACTGCAATTTTCAAAGATGTGCAATATTTATTTGTGTGTCAAGATATAATTTTAAAAATCAGTATTGTCATCCTGCAGAGATGTCCTGGCCTTCACATTATCTAGAGACTTAAGAAAATATCTTTGTTTGGTACAGATCTGTGCAAAAATCACACCATAGCTCATTTTAACATGCTCTTCAATGAAAATGAGAATACTGATGTTAAAATCATTGTTCTTCCTTGTGGCCGAATCATTTCACAATTAGATATTTTTGCAAAATTGTTCAACCCTATAGTAGCCGTTTTCATCACAATAAAACTGTCATTATTCATGTTGTCATGTTCAGTTTTCTACAATTTTGCAACAGATGCGAAACAAAAAACCCAACAGGAAAAAAAAAAAGACCCAATCCGAAAGTGACCCAACAGTCAAAGAGTCTATTTGCATCCAGTATATATATTGAAACACAAATCTGAGAGCCGCAGCAAAACAACCCAACCCTTCCAGACCTGACAAGACTGAATATTATTGGGATCCAGCTTGTGTTGAGTAAAATCTGTAGGCTAAATAATGAGGTAATATCCCTCCCTTTTTATACGTCATTATGGTTCTTATCACAAGTATGAACACATATTCATGTGTTTTTCTCTTTTAGAATGTTACATTTTCTGTAATAATATATTTAATTAACCTGCTTGTGGCAAAAACTATTGTGTTATTTACATCCATCTAAGTGTTGATGGAAGCAGTGAATCACTGGCAGATTTTGATTCCACCAAACTTGAATGTTTTGTCGCCACCAAGTGGAAAAATGTTGACCCTGCACTTTTGGGCTTGTGTCCAATTAGGTCCGGCTGCCGTGTTCACGCTCACAGGGAGATGAAATTGGTCCACACAGAGTCTGAATGTCAGGGTAACCACATTAAAATACGGGCTACACGCTGATCAATATATGCAACAAATCCCTTTCTGGCTTTGTGTTTTTACAGAAAATATAACCGTAAATGTAGAACATATTAGGCTAATAATGTGTAATCCCCTTTTTTAACAAAATGTACCTGTAATCTGATTACATCTTTTTTTCTGCTCTGTAACGTAATAAGTTACTTTATTTTTGTATCCTGATTACGTTACAGTGTTACATGTAATCCCTTAAACCCAACCCTGTTTGTCAGTATTTCAGCTGAATGGGTCGGGGGAGGCAAAGGCTTCAGAAAACCGTTCTCAAAGAACCAAAGAGCTACAAGTTCAGAGTTGCTGGTGCAAAAGCCAGTGGGAATCTAGCCTGCTTGAAAGAGGACATAAAACGTCTGAAGAAGACCTCACGCATGCGCTGAGACGCAGCAGGGGTTGGGAGAGTGCATCATCATAACAGACGCTCCCTGGGGTGGCTTTTCAGGGAGCCAGGGTCACTGCTTACTCTTGGGTGTGGGGCAGCCGGGGAGGAACGGAAATCGTTCATTAAAAATGGCTGTGTGTTCAATAGAAGGGGAAAAAGCAGCAGGTGCATCGGCAACTACCAGTGCCATTTCTGGAGATGCCACAGATTTTCCCTGAGGTGCTACAGCACCTTTCGCCATTTATGGGCAGTTTATGTGGTATTTCTGCTGGCCCTCTATCTGTAGCTATGATATGTGGACACAAAGAAAAAATACAAAAGATCTGGGCCCGTATTCACAAAGAATCTTAAGGCTAAGAGTAGCTCTTAGT